>CM060957.1:145464969-145752469 GCA_030765055.1 Mantis religiosa | reverse complement strand
TAACTCCACAGGTTATTGTCTTTAAATTCAAAATAATTATTTCATTTGTTATGAAATGGCCTTTAAACTAACGTATTTTAATAAAAATTGTCACAGCAAATTCTGATAAAATCAGAGTGTGCAAGACATTTTGTAAGTAAACCTTGCAGAGTGCTGAGCTCAATACCGAGTTTGATATTATTTAACCGGCTTTTCATATACCATTTACAGAAACACACACACATACACAAACACTACACGTGAGTACATAAACAACAACCTTTCTTCTATAATTTTAATACAAGGTATCTCATAACGTGTTCTTACAGTGAAGTATTGGTATAGAATTTTTGTGAAAAGCAGTACTTCCTCAACTTTCTATGTCGGTGGTAGGGGTAGTATCATTGAAATGTTCAAAGTTTTAATTTCAATAATGGAAGAAATTTACGTTGATGTTATTTCATATTTTTAAATAGTGTGTATCGATATTTTAAATCCATAATAGTAAAGCTCTCTTCAAGGTTTAATTCTCATAGTACTGCAAATGAAATAAAATAAAAGTTGCTGCAGAAAGCGAATATAAAAGGTTTTACAGCTCTACGTTTAGATCCTTGGTAAACTACAGGGTCATTTATTTCCAATGCCTCTAGGGCTTTAAACGATTTTATATTAAAACTATAGCGTGTATAAAGAAGGCACAATTATAAGTACAAAAAGGAGTAGAAAGTTCTCCAATTTCTCCCAAATTGCAGCGATGCATTGCCTCAAATCAATCCAAAGTTTCCAAATGTGTCAGAGATTACAGAGAGCTTCCTGAAGGCGTAAAATGAGCGCAGCGCTGCCCATTAATTTGGTCTGTCTTCGGCTTCCACCAGTAATTTGTCTCTTAACGTTTTAAACTGGTACTATCTACTTTATAGTGGCCAGTGTGACAGAAAACTAACCCGTTTTCCCCAGTTTTACTGCCTTCTAATGAATTGACATTAGGCTACAACTTAACCACAAAGCAATTTTATTATTTTACAGTCTGTGAATACGAAAAATGTTTTACATTATATTTGCATGATATTCTGTTCTCACTCTTCAACAATTCAATCTTTTAAAACATTTTTTGCTTTTTAGTTTATGTTAATGGTAATAAAAGTTTGCACAAAATGCAAGTTACTTTGTGTATGTTACGATAACAACTGACTAGTGCTTTAGATTTTAAAATCGGTAATTTATTTGAAACTTCAAACCAATTAGAACAAATATATCAGTTTGAATGAATAATCAGGCTGAAAAATACAATGCGATAGCCGGGATTTGAACCACGGATCCCCCGGCCTGCCTGCGATTGCTCTAACCAACTGAGCTATTATGGCCAAGATGCCGATATGTCAATAAACTCTCCAAGTTACTCGTATGTTTCCCGGTAGACCACTAGGAGTTCTCATATGCTATGAGACACGTACTTTTTCTGTGGCGACTTACTATGCTGTAAGTACTTAAGTTCCAGGCTTCTTATTTAAACCACTATTTTTGGTTAAATTTATGGAAATAATCATTTCTTCCACACTAGTCGTGTGTAGGCTAAGGTTTGAATGAATAAAACCAGACAGCATTCAATACCATAGCCGGGATTTGAACCACGTGTCTCCTAGTCTCCATCCGGCTGCTCTTCACCATTGAGCTACTATGGCCAACATGCCGGCATATGAGTAATACTCTGCAGTAAACAATAGAATCATATTTTCTTTTATTGAGTTCTACATTTTCCATGTACCAAAATTTTGTCTCCTTATGCTTGACCAGTTGTACAAAAATCGTCCACAATGAAGGGGACTTAAGGTGCTACTGCTAGAAAATATGATTATTCTTTTAATATATCATGAAAATATCTGAAATAGTTTATTTCACAATGAAATCTATTAAAACAGTTTTTGAGAAAATAAACAAATTTCCAAATAAAATAATCTTACAACGGGGGGAGCGGAATTCTGATTATAAATTTAGTAGTTTAAGATCTTTTAAGAAGATTTTAAACTCAAATATGAAGACCTACATTTCGATAAATTTTCATTTTTGAGTTACATTGCTTGCGACAAAGCACTACCAAAAGCTATTCCTTTTTGGACAAAGAACTCTGAAAACATGGATTTCCGAAGAAAGCACTTTATATTTTGATTTTATTCTTTGTAATGTTAGTTTTTAAGTGTTTAATACTAATTTAATTACAGTTAATATATATCTACTCCTTGAACGTAACACTGTTATTGAAAGAATATATTAAAAGAATTCACGATATAATCTATAGGGAAAACAAAGGGAAAAAAACACTTTGCCATGGAGGCAGCGAATGTCTACCGCAGAGGGATTAAGTGTGAGTCACTCCGTCCCACTACTTCTTTTATCTTCCGTCCAGGAAACGCAATGTGTCGTTCACGGACAGCCGCTGCTGACATCATGAGCTGGGGAAACGTGGCGTATTAGTTTTGCCGTTATGGGCCAAGATTGCTCTATTTAGGCGATTACATAGACTTGAAGTGTCTAGTAATAATCATCCTGTAACCTAGAGATATACGGGAGCGTTTTTTTTTTTTTTTTTTTTTTTTTTTTTTTTTTTTTTTTTTTTTTTTTGTTGTTGTTGTAATTTACGTCCTACAACGTTAAGTCATATCGGACGATGAATGAAATGGATGAAATGACGCTCGAATGAGCCCGGAGTCCTTAGAGCTCAGAGTTACCTGACATTCGTCTTTTACGATAAGGTAAAACTCCGGAAAAAACCTTATCGTGGTAACTCACCCTGACCGAGATTCGAACTCGGGACCTCTTGAACGTGAGGCAGACATGCTACCATCTACGCTACCGAGGCGGGCGGGAGCGCTATGGCCAACCAGTCAATTGCATTTAAGTCAGTAAATACCTAATAGGTCTCAAAGTTATTTGCCTAAACTGTCAAAACTATGTTTGCATTTAACCATTTCTATCAAAGTATAGTGGGTCTTGCATCCTATACACACCCGCAGGAGCAGCATGTCATTTCACAAACCACTTCCCACTTAAAATAAATAAACCGATCAGAAGGTTCTCGAAAGTAAATCTGTCTACGTTTAAACCCAATTGGAAATGAGCACCATTCAGGCTCTATCTCAGACTGCTAGTACCTTGATGGGTGAGTTAGTGAGTTTAGAGTATTTACGAGCACTGCAAATTGGTGTGTGCAGCTTTCAACCGAAGCTTTGGATCTGATAGAGAACCAGGATGGGTGATCAGCCCAATGTCTGCTGTGACGGCGAGAGAATTAAATGATAGAATGAGAACGAGATGAATGATAGGAAAGATGGTGATGGAGCAATTGGTGGAATGCTGACAGGGGAAACCGGAGATCCCGGAGAAAACCCGCCCCAGCGTCATGTTGTCCAACACAAATCTCACTTTGCGGTCACCTGGAATCGAACGCGGGTCGTCTTGGTAGGAGCCAAGTGGTCTAACCACTCAGCCACGGCACGGCCCAACCTTTCTACACAAAAAAATGTAAAGCATATAACTTATCTGAAATGAATATACTTACCCTGCAAATTATTTCTAAGTTATTCGTTGGTATTGGTTTGAACTTTCAAATAAGTACATCTTTCTCACCTTTCTGCGCTATTCGTTTTTTTCCCCCTCGTGTAATGCAAAGAGCCACTGTATTTTAAAGTCATGACACAGCAAGCTAGCTATTAAATACCTATTATCGTTTTACCCTGAAGCGAAATCTCTAAGTATATAATAACAGTAAATCTCGATAAATAAGAAGTAAATAGAATAAAAATCTTTTCTTAGAATAGCTTGTAGAAAATTGAATAGAGAAACTCGTGTGAATGCAAACAATTGAAATTGTCTTGCACACAGGATACTGACCATAGAGGGAGAGTTCTGAGCCTGGCTCAGAAAATGAAGTTGATGCATTCAATAATCACCACCTTTTTATTTGCGTGTATAAATCTTGGGGGACGCCGGCACTGGTGCCAACTTTACGGTACTGCAGGCGTCCTAGCCATGCTGTTCCCAAGATGTATGAGATTTAATCAAGCTGAATTTCTCCTTCAGAGCCTGCTGCTGGGGACATAAAAACCGCCTCAGCAGGCAAATTGACATTATTCCCAATTCTGTATAACTCTCCTGTCCAAAATTTATGTTTACAATTAGGGGAATAACAGCGGTCCCAAACCCAACACTACTTTACACCTGCACAGATTTTCGAGACACCAGCTACCAACTTAATTTATTATATAGAATTTCCCTCGAATAACGCAACCGGCAGGCCGCAACATCCACGGCACCGTTATATGAATCTGTCCATGCAGTAGCGGCGAACCGATCAGCCGGTTCTCCCCCAGATAATTATAAGCATATAATACTAGTACATTACGCTAACAAAAGGTGTTCGATTGATGTCAAATAGAAGTTGTATCTGTCGAACACATACTGAACACTTGCACATCTGAAATTTTGCAAAATTTAAAATTTGCTGTTGGCCATAATGGTTAGAGAGGTTGGACGGATACCAGAAGGTCTGTGGTTCAAACCTCGGCTATGGCATTGAAATTTTCAGTCTTACTCTAACGTTCCATACTTTAGCCTACACAGGCTACTGTTAAAGAACAAGTAATTTCCAAAATATATACTGTTTTAATTGGTAGAGCATATGGGTATGTGTTACGTAATCTTTGTAGTTACACACTGTCTACAGATAGACATGAAGTATGGGTTATAACGACGAAGTGGGACACCTCGTGTATGGCAACTATCATAGGTGCCTTTTCACCCATAGGAGGAAGAAATAAAGTGAAGGTGTTTCCAGAGGCTACATGCCGCAGGTATAAGGGCCACATATACACAACGAAGCTCGTAATAGTAGAGGCTCGTAGACCCATCGCATGCTGGAGCTAGTGTGACGAAGCTGCCCTACAGTGTCCCTTTATCTGGAGCAAGCAAATCTTATGAATTACATTCGCATTATAGGGCGCCGGGGTAGCGCGGTGGTTTCGTTCGCGGCTCCCGTTCTAAGGGTCCCGAGTTCGATTCCCGGCTCTGGGGTTGGCGATTTTAAGTCGGCCCTATCCACGCCTTCACCTCTGTCTAGCACACGTGAAGTATCCCCTATGCCCAACGTGGTTCGGAGTCCACGGTAAAAACTGTAGGTCCTCTCACCTCACCGCCATCTTCACTATCACCCTATCATTGGAGGTAATGGACAACGCCCTCTGGGTGCCTCCACCTGAGAAATGGGTCCGGTCATCACTTGGTGGGGTGAGGTTACCCCGAAGGCCAAGGTTGCCATGTGGGGAGTGTTAGTAACTAACTAACATTCGCATTATTTTTAACCATTGTTCAACGCACTAGCTGCTCTCAAAACATCTTATTGTTCTATGTAATTCATATTAATCGAGATATACATTTCTAAAGTGGCTTTATTACATATTCCAAGCCAATGTTTCGAAGCTTAAGGGTTTCGATAATATACTCGTATTTCACCACAAGTGACAATTCTCCTGACGAATCTATCATCCATGGAATGGATATCTGAGACACATATCCACTCTACGATCAGCCTGTTGAGGTGTCATTTCACTAGGTACAGATCTACAGTTTCTGTATGATTTTCCAAGTGTCTTAATGTCGTATGTTAATAATATATCTGCAGTCGGATGTGCTTTTGTTGTTTACGAAAACCAAACGGAACTAACTCACTCCATGTTTAAATTGTCACCTGAATGTTCTGTATTCCAGTCGGAGCTCTTAGCAATTAAAGAAGCTATAAAATGGTGTACTGTTAATGGGAACAGTGCCCGTATTCTTAGTGATTCACAATCAGCTCTAATCGCTAATAATGATAAATACAACTTAAATTCATTAGCACATGAAATCAGAACCTTGCTTCAAAACAATCCAGGACATATTTGCATGGGATGGGTTAAAGGACACAGTGGAATTTTAGGTAACGAGAGAGCTGATTGCTTGGCTAAGAAGGCTGCAGAATCCAATCTTCCTGTGACATACTCTTTATGTCCTATTTCTACTGTAAGGAGAATAATACATCAACATATTCTTGAAGAATGGAACCAACAATGGCTAACAACTCCAAATGGAAGTTTAACAAAAACATTATGTTTCCCTAGTGTATATGACAGAGGAAAATGTGAAACTCTTGTACCAAATTTTGTTTTGACACAATTTTTAAGTGGACATGGTAAATTTGGTGAATACTTATCACACTTTCACTTATCATCCAACCCCAAGTGCATGTGTGGTGAAGAATTTCAAACTGTGGTTCATCTCCTTTTCTGCTGTCCCATTTTCTGGAGAGAAAGACGAGAATTAATATTCAAGCTAGACTCTCTAGGAACTGAATTTTCTGCTCCGCTCACATCTTTGCTAATGAAGCCACAACAGTATAAGTACTTCATGATGTTTATAAAATCAGTGTTTAAACGCCTGAAATAATTTAAAATAATATGCATCAGATTATAGCATATTTTCTTCCTTCTAGTATTTAAAATATTTTTGTTAAAATTGTGTATTTTTATGTATCAACTCTAACCCTAATATACCACTGCGTAAAATAGGGTTTTTAAATCCGGATAAATAAAAAAAGTATGTTATCTTTTGACCACCAAGTTCTTCTGGGAACCTATGGGTATTTTTTGCGGATTTTCTCGCAAAACTTGGCGTGTATCCTCAGTATTCCATACTTCAGGTCTTCCAGAACATGGAAAATATTTAGTGTTGTCTCCATTGTTGAACCTTTGGAACCATCGTTGCACCACCCGCTCACTAACGACACCTTCTCCTTCCAGTTCACATATTCTTCGAGCTGTGTCAACGACTTTATAATCTTGTCTACAGTAGTGCTTTAGAGTGACTCTAAATTCAACTTTGCTATCTTTATTTTGTGATTGTTTATTAACAAATGAAGACTGACACATGCTTGCAATGTACCAATCCAAAGAAACCTAATTAATTAATGAATTTTCCAAAATATCAAAATAAAGAAACCTACATTACTTATGAGACCACCTAATAGATCTCTGGGGGATTCTGCTTAAAGTTTTCCTGTTGTATGTTTGAAATTGTTCAACTTAAGTACCAAGTTCACTATATATAAATTATTTCAAAATACAAACCACTAACAACATAGTTCTGGGATAAGGCTCTCTTAACCACACACACACACACACACACACACACACACACACACACACACACACACACACACACACACACACACACACACACACACACACACATACATACACACACACACATATATACCATAACGGTACACCATAACGGAATTTACTTTTTAAGCAGTAAGATTTTGTCTGTCACGGTTTACCAAACATGGTAAAGTCATTCAAAATAAAGAGGACTTCAAAGATTATTTCAAGATAGCCGACTTTTTGCTTTTAGCTATACTGCCCTCCCCCCTTTCTCTCTCTCTCTCACACACAAACCAAACAAAGACACAGGCACTTTCCTTATATATAAGATGTATATTATTTCATAACAGTTTTTATATTTCAAATCCATACACCGAATTTTTGGGTGGAATGCAATAAGTTGCCTTTTGAAAATATGTAGTATGAAACTGAATATTTTTATTGGGTTTACGGACCTCAAAAATATTTTACTGGGTTGCATCCAACTTTTGTGTGAAAAATAGTATATTTCCTAATTTATATAGGAAGCAATAATATTGATTCTTCTAGACTTACCAAGATAACAAAGTTAATGTTTCACTATGTATTGCTCTCAGAGAGAAAGTAAGTCTTAAAATATGTTTAATATTATATAAATTGTCCTATATGTTAAATAGGTTAATGCATGAGCATCCATGTGCTCCATTAAAGTGTCATAAAGAAGAATCGAGCTGTTACAAAAGAAATATGAAGCAGAAAGAAGCCCTTCTTGAAAACTAATGTTTTGACTTTAGCAACGGTCCTCTAGTTTAGCCCTTTAAATGCATTTTCTATTAACATAATTGGAATGATAACACCTATATCACTGCAGCTATGCAGATTTAATAGCCTCAGTAGACGGCCTGCCGCAATAAAGGACTATCAATATGGCCCCATGCAGATTAATATGCCCTGCTGACAAAACACAGTGTCACGAAAACAATGCTTTCAGCCGCTATTGACGCTTCGATCACCAGCTCTTATATTGGAAAATCCTTTCTACCCTGCTATAATTTGCAGCTTTATATCTACTTTATCCATAACTATTTAGTAATATCGACTTATCCATCTTGCATATGCATAGTTATATTCTAAAGAACAAGAAATAAAACAAAAAAAGCTACTGTAGGTATAAAGACGTTATATTCTACTGCGAATACAATGACACCTACAAGAACTAATCAATAGAAATACAAACTTAACCATTTATAACAATTAAATATTCTAAAATGAAGTAGCTTGTAATATTTTAAACAAGGAGCCTGAAAACAGTTTATAAGCCGGGCGTGCTGACTTAATAAATTTACGGCACTCATTCCAAAGATCCAGGATTCA
Source organism: Mantis religiosa (assembly GCA_030765055.1). Taxonomy (NCBI): domain Eukaryota; kingdom Metazoa; phylum Arthropoda; class Insecta; order Mantodea; family Mantidae; genus Mantis; species Mantis religiosa. The sequence goes on along the minus strand of CM060957.1, from coordinate 145,743,947 downwards.
AATAACAAGGTTGACCAGTATGACTATGTTTAAATATCCCCTTAAAAATGTTCACAATAATAAAAATAGATGTTTAAGACAAACATACTAACAGATGCTGAAATCGGGTAGATGGACGGCACCCTAATGTCATATTCCTGTATCGTATATAACATGGGATAAATTTTCTTGTACTACGGTTTCTGCAGACACGTAACGAGGATTTTATCTGCCCGTCTTGCATGACTCATTTGTCATCTTCAAATGGCGTACAGAAGCAGAGATACAGCTGCCCAGCACTGAGGTCTCTCTGGACACTTATCGAAGCTGCTATTGGCCGTCACTAAAGGAGTATTAGTAGCGATGTCTGCTTAGAAATGAAATGTGTAGTGTTTAACGCCCGCTTCTACTACATACGGCACCGCAGGCGATGACATTGATGATACATGAGATGAAGATGGGGCACCGGTGGAATGAGATGGCGGGGGAAACTGGAGATCCCGGAGAAAACCCGGCCCAGCGCCGTGTTGTCCACTACAAATCTCACTTTGCGGTCGCCTGGGATCGAACCCGGGCCGCCTAGCTGAGAGCCAAGCGGTCTAACCACTGAGCCACGGCGCGGCCGCGATGTCAGCTTAGAGTCAAAACTCCCATCTGATATTTGTTTCCATTAAGGCAATATCTTACAAACTTTAAAAAGCCCCACCGCCTTTTGGTGGAAGTTGATACGCTCGTCAACCCCGCAGGGAAGACTACCGATCTTGGCCGGGCCGATGATGTACCATGCTACTAGCTACCCAGGCTAGTACTGGGGATTCTTTCTGGGGTCCCTCAACCCCGTCTGGGTGGCCAGGCCAGCCAGACGTATCTAATAAACTTGGTGTCAGGAACCACTATCCCGTCGAGATCAACCCAATCCGAACAGTTTCCATTCGGGGGGGGGGGGTCCGAAATGCAGTTGCCCAGCACTAAGATCTCTGCGGACAATGACGGAGCTATCATCTACCCGTCACCACAGAAGCAGAGGTATATTTGCCAAGAACAAAACGTCTCTTGGACACGCGACGAAAAAAAAATGGTACTGTTTACCACAGCAAGGAAAGTCCCCGAGGAATGAGACGCAGGGGTAATGGGGTAATGGAGAAGGTTCCAGCACCCTGCCTCGACATGTTTATGACACGGGTCAGTTCATTTACAGCCCATAGTTTACTGAGTGAATAGGGCGCATGTCTTTTAACGCCTCTACTCGTTGTATAACATGTCACACACATTTGCTATCCTTGTCCCACTGTGTAAAGGTGGCACATTCCTCTCTTTCAGGGACTTACTTTGCGTTGGTGAGCAGTATACTATAGGATCAGAACTGTTAAGTTAACTGCTGGTCACTTATCGAGTCATGACATATTTCTTAAAATATGCTTCACAATATTACAACATATTTAAAGCTAAGTAAAATAAATAAACAGAAAAAGATATGTACAACAGAAAACCCAGTGAAATAGAAATCTGCCTGTTAACCGAATAAACTGACGAATAACTCTAAATCTTATGCAAATGCAAAAACTATAATATTTCACATGACAGATGAGAGAACATTTAAAGGAATATATGAAAGGAAATTTCCTTTATCTATAAAAAGAAGGATATCTAACAATAAATGGTAAGATGGTATAATTGACAATCTCAAACGTGTGCAAATGAAGTATTTGTGTGAACTCATTTAAGAACACGATTGTGAAGAAGCCCAAAATGTTTAACTAAAATGCTCAGACATAAAAGAAGTTCATTTTGATCCTGTAACCATAATAATATCAGACGTACAATGTTAGAATAGTAATATCAAGAAAGCCGAGGATTGTTGAAAAAACAATCAAGGGAAAGCTTCTCATGTTAAATATTAATCATTCTCTTAATTTGTGTATGACATTTCATGTCGGTTTAGACAGTTGATTAGTTACTGGTATATTGCTTCCAAGGACGCGCTTTCAAATCCAGCCAAGACTGAAGAGCTTTTAAATGTACTAACAATACTTGAAGGTTTATTATCAAGTAAATTAACTCTTAGAGAACGGAATTCGAAACTCCGGCCGCACTAATATGATCCTGGCAATTGACACCGTATTTAACAAGCAAAATATTTATTTAATAGCTTCATTCTCAATTTTCCATGAATTTGAAGAAAAACAAAGGACTTAAAGCTGATGCTTAAACAATCTGAAGGGGCACTTTCTTGACAATCATATTATTCAGACCGAATGTAGTGAACTGTCTTGACACTACACCATTCTGTTGTTGGTGTAAATTAGTATTTTGTTTCTAGATCTACTTCACTGTGATCAACGAATAATATTAACTGGGCTTTAGTTGATATTGAATAACAATGTTTATTGAATGCTACTTACAAGTGAATGACTGCATCATGAACGCAGGTAAAGTAATATACACAATCAAATACTGGCGGATAAAATATCCTGGGTACTTAGAGGATATGATCATTATAACAGCTCTCACATAGTTACTCAGTTCGGCATAAGTCTCGATCTACAAGGCATATTGAAGCGGTAAGAACAACATCCCACTGTTTGCCTAAGCATTATTATGTGATTCTGATATTATAAGCACGTAAAAGCCCATGCGCCATTTTAGCCTTAGTAAAATAGCTGTAAAACAGTAATTTAGTTGCAGGTTGTCGTTTGTTTGATTCTGTCTTAATCCACATTTTAAAGCCTTCTGGGATATTGTTGCTTCATTCTGTTTTGCTCACTTTTCTTCTTTTAAGGTTTGGCAGTGGAAACAATTATGTTTAGTTGTACGATTCCGCGCCTTGGAGCCCAAAAAATACAGAAAACAAGCCAGTAGTTTTTTTTAAGAAAAAAAAAGCTTATTGTAAATGTTAAACAGCAATAATAAGCATAGTGTTGCGGCAGCAATCAATAAGGTTTCGGCACAAATAGAAAGCAGACGGCGGATATTGTTTCTCTGTAATAAAGAGCTTGCGTAAGCAATTAACGATAGCGCGGCTAGTGTAAACCGATAGCCGGCAACAAAGACACCTGAGATAAAAGACTTGTCGGCCCAGACGGTTCCGGAAGATGATAGAATTTTCGGTTTACGTCATTAGATGCCTTGTTGATTCGAGAAACATCTAGTGATTGTAGAGAACAGTCTGGAATTCATGAATGGGTGTATAAAAAAAGAAGCCATGGCTAGTGACGAGTCAGTTGTGTGTAAAAGGAGAGCTAGCTGTGAAGTGTTGTAACGAAAGCTAATGTTTGTTATTGTCAACGACCTTGGTGCTGTAGTTCGTCATATGTGATGTAATGTTGCTAAGTGAGAATTGAAAGTGTATTTCTATGGAAATACAGAAGATTTAGAATTTTGGCATTTTGAACTTTTAATTCTACGAACCCACAAAGTCACAATATTCTATAGATATTAAAATTCATATTTAGACTGGTGTGCCTATCATTATTGGAAATCATAAATTTATTTTTCAGATTGTGTGCAATTGTACACTCGAGAGATACCTTTACATAGCTTCAAGGGGATGAATTATATGTGGTAGACAATACATACATAAATGGAACACTTTATTAACACTTAACACTTTATTGGTCAACTCGAGTTATTACAAATCCAACGCTCATCTCGATTATTAATGTACGATATTCAGTTTTCTCTCAAATGTCCTAGCTTAGATGAATAAATGAAAACTAGCAGCAAGCCTAAGTGCCAACGAATATTTTAAAAATATTCATTTATAAATATTCAAAATATTAATAAATATTCTCATTTGTAGTAATCAGTAACAATTTGTTATAACCATAGTTATTTTTCTGAAACAAAAAAATACTTGTGTGTCGGGTTATAAAATTCTGATATGTATATACATCTGACTTTGGATTGTATCGGATTGCTCGGAGGGCACTCTGCACCTCGACCAGACTGGTCTTTTGTACCTATACCCCAAGTGGGACACCTCCAGGAGGGAGGATAAGGTGAGAGGAGACAGAAGGTGGTCGACCCCAAGGAGTAACTGCATACTTTACTAAATAGAAACTCCCCGGCTGACCAGGACAATAGTCATCCCAACCACCGTGGCCCAGTCACTAGGCCGGCTTGGAGACCGTAGGCCGCCCCCCCCCCTCACCAGACCAAGGAAGACTCCAGCCAGGCTTCCACAGGCCTCCCGCCAGCCACGTTCCTGGATCGGCCCACTAGGACGAGCCGGAGACCGGAGTCCGTCCCGCCGGAGGAGAAAGTGTTCACTCAGAGCATATCATCCGCCATGACGACACTTCCACTCTGAAAGAAACCACCAGATGAGGGATGTCGTTAAATGATGATAGAGGTGAAATGGAGGGACAGGACATCCGGGAGATGTAATTAATACCCACGAAACCACCCGTGAGTCAGGTAGATCGGCCACAGGAATCGAACCTGGACCCCCCGAATGCAGGCCTCAGACAAAACCGCCTGAGCCATTCCGCTTGGTTACTCATGGCCTTTCACAGCCATTGTTCATTATTTTTGTAGAACTTATAAGAACTATTCACACGTAAGGTTATTCACTTCTTTATCATATACGTACTTAGAAACTGCTCTAAAAATATTATAGTAATATTTTACTGGATATATATTTTATATATAATTATGTATACTATATATTATATATTTTTGAAATCCCCTGCAACTATATGTTGTATTCACGTACCTTTTTCAACACATCCTTCGGTAAATTATTCTTAAAAAGGCTAATTGTTTTATCTACTATATATTAGTCCAGATAAACGTTTTGTTATTAGTTATTACAGGTAGGTAGAGTGGGAATAAGGTAGGTAGAGTAGGAATAAGGCAATACAGTAGGCTAAACGATAGTCAAATCCAGTCTTAGTATTTCAGACATGTATGAGTATTACTGATTTGAAACTAATAAGGACTATCTTGAAAATGGTTAAATCCACAAAAAGTAATCTTAATTGCTGTGCATTGAGTGTTTTAACGAGATGAACATTTTGTATAATAACATATGATGTACTGATTATTAGTCTGAAGTTGTGATGTTCATAGACACGTCAACACACACACACACACACACACACACACACACACACACACACACACACACACACACACACACACACACGCGCACACACACACACACACACAGACACACACACTGATCATTTCACAAGTTTTCTTTATTTGGGTGCCTCAAATCGTGCATTTTGGTAAGACGTAGATATTGAATTTTCTCATAGAATGCAATGCCACGTGTACTTATTATGTACTATAGTAGATAAGCAAAAATATAATTATAAATATTTAGTGTAATACTCTAGCCTACAGTTTAACAACAACAACAACAACAACAACAACAACAACAATAATAATAATAATAATAATAATAATAATAATAATAATAATAATAATAATAATAATAATAATAATAATAATAATAATAATAATAATAATAATAATAATAATAATAATAATAATAATAATAATAATAATAATAATAATAATAATAATAATAATAATAATAATAATAATAATAATAATAATATTAATAATAATAATAGGGTATCGAACCCTAGTTTATGCATTTATTTTAATAACAATTATACTACAAAAATATACCTCAAATATTATAATTATTTCAACTTATAATATCTTTATTCCTATTAAACATTCAAAACTAATTATTGCCAAAAGAATGGAATATTTTCTATATAGGGCAGTACTCTCAACCCGACATGATTAAATGATATTGGAATTAGGGATCAAATGTAGTTTCTATCTGACTTTTCGTTTTTCGATTATGTACTTCATAATCAAACTCCGTTTCCGTTGAATAAACCACATAATAGTAGAAATATGAGTAGATATAAGGCGTTTCAGAAACAGGCACAGAACACCACACCTAGGACGGTGTATCCCCTCGTGCTTCTAACCTGACTCCTGGGAAAGAGGAATGACAGAAAACCAGAGCAGGTCTGGGCACAATGCATAACGGGGTCCTTAACTATTCCAAATTGAGCACTTTCAACGCCAGTCCACCTGCCCGATCTCTCAGCCTTCTTGTCGCCCTTAAGTTCCAGGAATGCCGCACCTGAAGCCGTGTCTGTCATCCCGTCTAACCGATAACAGGGAGAGACCTTTTGAAAACGCTCGCACCGCCGAACTACAACACACAAATGTTAGGGGATGATGGAGACGGGAAGTTCGTGGCAGAAACGAAACTACTCTAGATTCCTCTATGAATTCAGGCAAACAACTGAACAATCTGTAAACAAAGTTGGCAGCCCGACGGGAACTAAACTCAGACTCTAGATATGGTAAATGCTTACTGTACTAAACCAAAGATTAGGCAGTGTGAGAGCCTCGTCGCCAAGGGCCATACTCTTATAAGCTTGCCTACGTTAATAATTAGGAATTCCTGGCATAACGCCGGCATTATGTGGCGCTACCAACGTTTCGGAAAGGAATTTCCCTCACCCCTCACTTGAAACAATAACAGTCACAATAGTAATTCGCACTAAGTAATATTAAAGAAACTAGTATCCCTCAAGTCGGCCTTGTTCAATACTTTATACATTTGTTAGCTTTTGTGGTTGCATTTCACCAACTTACAGGTTCTGGTTATTTTATGTGTTTTAATCTCCCCAGTCAGACGCCTGTAATAATAGATTTCAAAATTTCTAATACATTGTAATTGTAATCATATAACTTTCTTGACTCGCTGCTTCACAAATTAGTCTTAAAATACCTTATCTGTTTATTTAACGTGGGACAGATAGGCTACTAGACACGCTATAGAGGTGGGCATACATTTCGGTTTCTTTTTTTAATTCACGTCTTCCAATGTTAACATATCGGACGATAAATGGAATGGGTGAAATGATGCTCAAATGGGACCGGGGCACATAGAGCTCAGTTACCTGACATTCGTCTTTCAGGATAAGGGATAACCCCGGAAAAACCTTATCCAGGTAACTCACCCTGACCGAGATTCGAACTCGGGACCTATTGAACGTGAGGCAGACATGCTACCATCTAAGCTACCGAGGCGGGCATACATTTCGTTGCATGCATAACAAGCGTACATTCTCCTGAAAGGGTGGGGGGGGGGGTGAACTGATAAAACCGTTAAACGAGGTGCGAATTCGGGAACCCTTGAACTTGATGCTGATAGGGAGCACCTATAGCAGAGGGCTTACATTTCATTGCATACACAATGAGGATAAACTCAGTTTAAGAATCGTTTCAAACTGGTCACATGCAAGAAAAGGGCTTAACACATTCCCCTAACACCTCGATAGTGGCACAACTAGGGAAGTTAAAGAAAAAGAAGAAGAAGAAGAAGAAGAAGAAGAAGAAGAAGAAGAAGAAGAAGAAGAAGAAGAAGAAGAAGAAGAAGAAGAAGAAGAAGAAGAAGAAGAAGAAGAAGAAGAAGAAGAAGAAGAAGAAGAAGAAGAAGAAGAAGAAGAAGAAGAAGAAGAAGAAGAAGAAGAAGAAGAAGAAGAAGAAGAAGAAGAAGAAGAAGAAGAAGAAGAAGAAGAAGAAGAAGAAGAAGAAGAAGAAGAAGAAGAAGAAGAAGAAGAAGAAGAAGAAGAAGAAGAAGAAGAAGAAGAAGAAGAAGAAGAAGAAGAAGAAGAAGAAGAAGAAGAAGAAGAAGAAGAAGAAGAAGAAGAAGAAGAAGAAGAAGAAGAAGAAGAAGAAGAAGAAGAAGAAGAAGAAGAAGAAGAAGAAGAAGAAGAAGAAGAAGAAGAAGACACTAAATGGTGTCAATTAGAATGAATTGCATTTTTTAACAGTAAGATCCATTTCAATAGTTTTTTGAGTTTATTATACACACATACATAAATGCACACATAAACGCATACTTCACAATACATAAGTATATACGTATAGGTATGTATACCTGCGCACATACATACACACCTATGTATACACATATATACATACATGCATACATACATGCAATTACATGTAATTCTTGTTTCTTTATTAATATTAATACATATTTCCCAGAATATAGTGAATTATCCGATAGTCAAATACTTTAAGAGCTGGTTGCCATTTGATGTCATTGACATTGCCTGATCGATAAGTAAAAATAAATAAAATAGAATTTTCAACTTGCAAAATGTGCAGGTATTGAAACCTCATTATAAAGAGAACTAATTATCTGGGAAAAGCAAAGCTACTCAACAGTTTTCTTCGACATAAATGTATTATTTAGCAAGATCTAAATTTTTGCATATTAAGTTTTTCGCTTACAGCTTACAAGTTATTAGGATTTGATTGAAAATGAAGAATACTTCACACACCGTTTAAATATATATATACATTTTGTCGTGAAAACGTAGGGCGTGACCCAATATGATAAATCTACCATGCCTATGTCTAGTATCCACACATGTTTTTTAGGAATTTTATCGCGATATCAGGACCATTTTGTAATTTATACTCTTGGCTGCAAGAACTCAAATGGTGTTGGTTGTGCTTACGTGTGTGGAACCGTACTGTATACATTCGGATTCCACACTAGCACTTCCATTTTTACTGCAGAGCTTTATGCAATATACCGGGCCACTTTACACGTACGTCGACGAAAGTTGGGGAACTGCTTAATCCTAAGTGATTGCCTCAGTGCACTTCAAAGCCTACGGCAGCTGTACACCCTATTGTGCAGCGTATACAGGATGCCCTCCACGTTTTACACGCTTCTGGCGTTAACGTCGTGTGTGCATGGATCCCTGGTCACGTAGGCTTGCGGGGGAATGAAATGGCGGATTCGGCAGCCAAGACGGCTACAATGAAGCCCAGGGTTCGAGTACGATGTGTGGCATCGGAAGATTTTAGGGCCGTATTGCGGAGAGCTGTGCAAACCTGCTGGCAGGAAGAGTGGTCCGCTCTCCGCAATAATAAACTTAGATCTGTCAAGGAACTTCCGATTCCCTGGGTTACCTCCTGTCGGTCATCTCGTCGCGAGGAGGTGAATTTGGCTCGGTTGCGCATTGGGCACTGCTTTTTTTACTCATAGTTTTCTATTTAAAAAGGAGCCTTCTCCACTGTGTCCGTTTCGCAAAGAAGCGTTGTCTGTACGACACGTGCTGCTAGAGTGTTTTCACCTAGCAGCCCTTAGAACATCTCTGCAACTGCCGGCCAGCTTTGCAGAAATGCTAGCGGACGATAACGCAGTAGTGGAGAAGGTTTTTAGATTCTTTTCTCGTTTAGACTTTAGGATATAGCGAACATATTTCTTAGTAGGTTTTGATTTTTCTTCAGCTTTCTATGTACATGTAGTTTTAATAGGTTTATTTACATTAGTATAGTTTTAAGAAACTTTTTATATCTGGTTTTTGCCATGAGTAGTTTTTAAAAGGGCGCTGATAACCGCTGTAGTTGTGCGCCCCTATATCCATCATCATCATCACCTAAGATATTTTGAATGCTAATTGCTAGAACCATTCTTGAGGAACTAAAATAACGAACACTTTTTTCAAGTTGGGGTTAGTTTGGCCCTAGAGGGGATTTCTTTAGAATTGTTAGTCCATTTATTGAAAGAAATTCTTAAACAACAAGATTGATGCCTTACGAATTTGCATTCTTGAGTTCACACACACACACACACACACACACACACACACACACACACACACACACACACACACATGGACGTTCTACAAGAACTGCTTGTTTTATACTAATGAGGACCAAAACTTGTATTTCTAGTGAAATATGAATAGGTGTAGCATTTTTGGGCAGAATGCAACATTTTAACCTTCTATGTGTATTATTTTCAATTTTCTTGAAGTGGCCTTTAAAGTCATTTAATTCTGAATGACTTGTATAACTGGTAAACCGCAAGAGATGTTGAAGAATTTACTAAACGTTAAACGTTTTTGATATAATAGGAGCATGACGTTTCACAGACATTTTATGGACATGCTCTTTAAAAAATTTGACTACCACTTTAATTCTCTATTTTCTCTTCCGCTGCACTGAAATATGTTAACATCCTCGATTGGGAAAATGTACAGAGAAAAAATATATTGCATATTTATTAGAAGGGTGACGAAAGGAGGTATTTTGAATGCAGCTACAACAATCCGTACGTTTCTTCATACCTAAATTTTTATGTCCAGGGTTGTCAAAACGTGTATTTACGCCTAATTCTCAATTCAGAGTTTATTGGTACTTTATCTACTTACTATAGCCAAAAAAAAGATATTTTATAAAGATTCTCGGAATTGCTAATGAAATGTCATGTATGTAAGTTCCTAATATTTTTATTCTCCATTTCCGTTTCTCAGGATTTTTGAACGAGAGTCTGCGTCATTTGCTATCTTATCCAAATCCCCAGAACGTTAGGTTGCCTGCACTGTCACCCCCATACAATAAAACCGGAAGTGCCAATCTCATAAAATTTGAGTTTCTTGCTAGCGGTAATAAGCTTGAGGGCTCCAGATAACGCTCGCAGAGAGAAGGCTATACTCCCCAATCCGGGGCTATATTTGACTTCAGATAAACTTGATTTTCTTCGTCTCTCTGCGGGTCTACTCCTAGTTCTCTCTCCACTCAAACATGTAGAACACTTATTTGAGAAGGTATAATACCAGTAAATAAGAATAAAACAAATGTTTCATACTTTATATTTGCGATGTAAATGAAAAGCATGCTCAAATGAAGTCAAACTTACTGGAAATTAGGAATAATGTGTACTCATAAGCACCTACTTTACATATCTCTACAATTTTATTGCAACACAACTGAAACACTTACACAGGAAATAGTAATGTATTTATAATGCTCCTTGTATGTATGGAAAAATGCAACTTAACCGATTTTGTTTATTCTGTGTCATCTACCAATTTTTTCTAAGGAAATGGGATATAGATTCCTCTGCACTTAGATCCACGTAGACCCATTATGGATACAACAACAATCAGTTGTAACAGCTGTAACAATCGAATGATTTCATCCGGTTTGACTTTCATATAAATTTGTTGAACTGTAGCTGGAGCAGAGAAACGGGTTTCATTTGATAGTCATATAGTAAAGAGTAGTATTGTATTCCATTGTGCGTTCAGGAATATGATATTCTAATACAGATGAAAATACAGAATTCTCATATGATACAGAAACGGATTTTTGGCCAAAAAGGTATCCCTTATCATTGAAGTTAAATATGACAATACATCGATTCTATCACATCGACGATCGCCGGGCTGGTCATGAAGAGTTGACCTCACCATTGCTGTTTCCTAGTGGTAGATGCACCCGACAGGTACATAAAGGCCGATGCTTAAACTGTTCATTGTATATAAAGCTGCACAAAGTACGATGTAACTGCTAAATATTTCGGGGGTATTGAGGAGCGGACCGGACAATTCTGATTAGATTGAGTATATCGTTTATTCTTCAGTACGCCAATCTGTTCTCGAAAGATTAGACCACAATCGGGGCTTAAACATGTTTATCGGAACTGTTACGGGTTAATATGGGACAAGGAAGTTATTCTGTTGGTTTACGTAATAGCCTTCGCAACCAATGCTCATTTGTTCATAGTAAATCCAAATTATAGGAGAGAGCTCCTATAAACCAAGAGCTGCAGACTCTCGCTTCTTATTAAAATGCCTAGAGCGTTTCCGGAAGTTCCCACGTAGATCTCGATGACGGTACTTCGAAATTCTGCGATGGCTACGCCTAGTAACCGCACATGTTTTAGAACTGCTGTCAGATTACAGTGATCAAACTTTGATCTACTCTAATGGATCTAAAGCAGTAACAGTATTGAATATACTTTGTAGAACGGAATGAAAAATATTTTGAGTTCATGGTAACATTTTTCCCATTTATAGTGTAGAGCTTTATTTCATATTCCGAGCCATTAGGTATATCCTTCGTTGAAAATTGAGTGACTGCCTCATTTTGAATAATTCCCTTAGGGTACTTCGCAGACTTCGTGAGCTCTATAACTGTCATCCCATTGTACAGCGTGTGCAGAATATCCTGTAAGTTTTACACACTTCCGCCGTTAACATGGTATATGCATGGATTCTTGGTTTGCCGAGATATGAAATAATGGATTTGTCAGCAGTAGTGGCAACCACAGGTCCAGTGTTACAATATCTCGTGTAACGTCGGAAGACTAAGCTCGTTATGTGGAGAGAGATGTTATCGTCCTGGTGCGATGAGTGGTCAGCTCTCTGCGGAAATAAGCTTAGATTAGTGAAGGATATTCCGATAAATTGCGTAACAGCTTCCATGTATCTCACCGCGTGGAGGGAGATGATTTTGTTTCGGTTAAATATTGGACAGGGCCATTTTATGCACGGTAACCTTTTTAAAGGGGCCGTCCTACTTTCTGTCCTCTGTGTGCCAAAGATCTTTTAGTTCACCATATGTTGCTAGTGTTTCCCTGTTACATCTCCAGCACTTGTCAGATTTTCGGATGTCCTGGTGGACGATAACCTAGCGGACGTGGAGTTTTTAAATTATTATCAAAGGCAAAATTTCCATTGTGGATTTAATGATACACAGATATTGTCGCGAACCCGATCGCGATAAGGTGGCTTGGCACACAATAGACGGATAGGTTTCACGTAGATAACGAACGTGTGTAAACAGATAGTACCGGCAGGCAAGATAACTGAGGCAAAGGCCTCGCCGGGTAGATTAAGTTACGTTTCTGGAAGGTGATAAAATGTTCAATTATGTAACTAGATGCGTTGTTTCCAGAAAGTTCTAGTGATTGACAGAACTGTCTGGTAATTATGAATGGAGATATAAAGAAGATTTTTAGTTTCTGCAACTCGGCTGTTTAATTCTACAAACACACAAAGTTACAATTGGTGTCAGGAAGCGGGACGACATCATCACCGAGAAGATGGAAGAAATGCAGACCGAATTAACAACGAAGATGGAAGCTGCAAATAACAACTGGGGCGGGGGGTCGATGACCACGAAGATTGCCGACACCAGGAAGAAGGAGGAACGAGTAAGGACTGGCGTGGCGAGGAGCACGTCGGTGCCATCACTACCATCCCCACGAGTGACACTGCGCGCCGTCAGCCGACGTATGGATGACAGCCTCATCGCGGACAGTTGGGTCAGAGGGAAGCCGTGCTGCGTGCTCATAGACACCGGGACAGTCATGATCCTCATCAGACCCGACGTAGCCATGAGTTCACCGTCGAGAAATCCGAGCCAACCATACCAGCTAGTGACACCGCGGAGAGGGAGGCCCTGCAGCAATTGACCTTGGGATGGAGTATCGTGCGTCAGTGGGTGTTCGTCGTGGAGGTGGCTGAGGAGGTGATGCTGGAACTTGATACCCTCAGGAGCAACGAGGCGACGGTCGACGACGGCAGGAAGGTCCTGCGGCTCAATGGAGAAGAGGTCATACTCCGGCAACCCGAATAACGCCTTGGAATCTGCAGGGTAATCTTGAAGGAAGACGTGGGTCCCCGCGAGAAAGGAGGTGGTGGAGAGGGCGTGACTGGGAGGACAACGAATGAAGATCATTGTTGCCGTGCCGAGAGGTGCCAGTGAGGCTGCTTAACCTAGCGGACATCGATCACGACGTCCAGGCCGGAAAGGAGATGGGGACGTGCGAGCCCGTGGTCATCCTGACAGCAATCGACAAGACAGTGGAGCCAGTACCAACGCAACACCTGGGGCCCCAGCTGGAAGGCTTACTGGAGAGGGCGGCCGATCACTTGACCGCAGAACAGCTCAAGAAGGTGCGGCAACTGCTGAGACGATACCAGCGCGTCTTCAGCCAAGGAACAGAAGAACTACTGCGTCACCCGGCGAGAGTTACTGGCGGTAGTGAAGGTCTTGGAGCAATTCCACAAATACCTGTATGGTTAGCCATTCCACCTGAGGACTGACCACTCCGCCCTAACCTGGCTACTGAGCTTTAGAAACCTGAAAGGCCGGACAGCCCGTGGGTTCAGAGGCTGCAGGAGTACGACTTTGCCTCTGAACATCGTAACGCAAATGCCATGTCCCGAAGACCCTGCCCAGAGGAGTGCGGCCAATGCACAAGAGTGAAAGAGAAGGAGCGTACCGCAGCAGTCCGAGTAGTCACGGCAGTGTCTGCGGATGGCTGGGATAGCGCAGGCCTGAGGAGGGAGCAGCTGGCGGACGCAGACTTGGGGCCACTCTTGAGAGAAGTTGAGGCAGGGTCAAGACCAACCTGGGAGGACGTCGCACCGAGGAGCGCCACCTACAAATCGTACTGGGCCTAATGGGACTCACTGAAGACAAGAGAGGGCGTGCTATCCCGGATATGGGAATCGTCTGTTGGGAAGACGCAGAGAGAACAGTTGACACTTCCCCGAAGTAAGGTCCCGGAGGTCTTGGAGGAAGTGCACGTCGGCACTTCAGGAGGACACCTGGGAGCAAACCGAACAATCGACAAACTTCACCAGCCGTGGCAAGGACAGTACCGGGTGGTGAAGAGGACTAACGACGTGGTCTACCGCATCCAGAAGGTGCCCCGAGGGATGATGTTGGTGGTAAACCTGGATCGTCTGGCCCGCTATGATGGAGCTGTTCGGGACGACCATCCTTGAGGAGGGAGCAGTGTCCCGAACCCGATCGCGATAAGGCGGCTTGGCACACAATAGACGGATAGGTTTCACATAAATAACGCACGTGTGTAAACAGATAGTACCGGCAGGCAAGATACTGAGTCAAAGGCCTCGCCGGGTAGATTAAGTCAATTAAGTTACGTTTCTGGAAGGTGATAGAATGTTCGAATTATGTAACTAGATGGCTTGTTTCCAGAAGCTTGTAGTGATTGACAGAACAGTCTGGTAATCATGAATGGAGATATAAAGGAGATTTTTAAATTCTGCAACTCGACTATTTAATTCTATGGTCTGCTTATCCTTATTTGTTCTTCCATTCTCTGCCAATGTCCCTTTTTTCTAACACTGCATTTTTTCTCCTGCAATGCACCAAGATTTTCTTTGAAATAATAGGCACATTCGATACGATCTCAGTCATTTTCAAAATGTATTACTTCATTAATTTTATTCTTTGCTCTCAAAAATCGTTTTGATATATAACATATTAAAAAGAAGGTATCTGGAGTATCCAACTCTTCGTAAACCTGACAATCACTATCGCCTGCTTTCTTTCTTCCTATCTTAAACAAGTAACTTTTATATAATGGGTGAACCACTAAATAAGGTATCATTCCTTTTAAGTTTAACACAAGCATCATTTCTTGATAGCAGGAAATATTTCACGTGGTCTTTTTCCTTCTTTAACATCATCCCATACATTTTGCCATTCATCAAAAACTTTTTATCTCATATACACTATTGCAATTTGTACCTAGGTATACTTTAAGTTCTCCCTATTACTCTTGCTGAAACGGTAGCTTTTCTTGGCCGTACACTAACTAATGACAAACGCTGGAATTTATCCACTTATGGCCATGGCATGTTGGAGAGTATTCCAAAGTGGCATTAATAAACTCTACGATTAAATATCTTCTTGGTAAAGAAAAGGAAAATACCAAACTGAGCATCTGAATTTAATTTTAGCGAGGATTTTACCTTTCATAACAGGAGAGTTTCAACACAATAATGGTAAGTATTTGCTACCGTACTTTTACTTTCATGCTTCACAAAAAAGTGATGATTCAACAAATGCAGGGATTTTAGTATCCCTTAGCTTAGCCTCCCTAGACCGAACGCGTCATTAAGTTACATTAAGGTTTGTAGCTTGGGAGGTAGCGCTCTTTCCAAAGCCAACACACTTATACTGGAAGGCTAACTTTAAGGCAGGACTATCAACATAAATCCGAATGTGCTCGTCACAGTATTGCTCCTCTTCATCTTATAATTATTTACCCTGTCCATTACCCAAAATCACTAGGTATTCAATGTAAACTGACACCTTATACTGAGCCCTCCTTAAACACCTTTTCTTTCTTTTCTTTCCTTTCTTTTCTTTTTTTTTTTTTTTTTTATAATTTACGTCCTCCAATGATAAGTCATATCGGAAGATGAATACACGGGTGAAGTGATGATCAAATGAGTCCAGAGTCCATAGAGCTCAGATTTACCTGACATTCGTCTTTGAGGATAAGGTAAAACCCCGAAAAAAGCCTTATCAAGGTAATTCGCCCTGGCCGAGGTTCTAACTCGAGACCTCTTGAACGTGCCTCACGCATGCTACCATCTACGCTACCAAGGCGGTCAAATAGCTCTCCATCTTTTGCTTTGTCATATTTCTGGCATATAAACGAGCCTCAGAATGTGAAGTGTCAGGGAAAATTAAGCTACGTAATTCGCATTACTAAACTGACACTGAAAACAGACCACATTCGCAATACAACCAGATATTTTTGCTGTTTTTTAAATTGTATAATCACTTAATTAATATCCAATTTATTTATATTTTAACTTGAGATGTATTAAAATACACATTAAAGTATATTTAAGATAGAATTGCTTCAAAAACCTTAACACTTTGCTCTTGGTATCTGCTATAAGAACAACGCCATCTCCATAACAGACCATGGGTTTCTATACAATTACATCCATCACGATAGTAAACAGAACTGAACATAGATAATCGACTTGTCTTACATCCCTAGTAATTAGGATTTTCTCAACACATGTTGTCCTTTAACTTCTGTTTAGCCAAAATTATTAACATGTTTAATACAAATTTTATGAGCGTATTTTATAAATTTTCATCTGGACTTTTTAAAACTTGATGGAACCCTAAACTTAGAAATATTCCTTCAAGCCTAATGAAACACATACAGATTTATTGAATTCAAAAGTGTTTTTCCCTGTAAGTTCTTTGATTAGAAATATTGTACCAATACATCTCATTTCTAGTTTGAGTTCATAAGCTACTAGAGAGTACAGGGAATTTACAATTTCTTCTTTGAAAATTCCATGAAGTGGAACATAACTGTTGTACTACATGAATAATGAGTGTATAAATAAAATTTTCCTTATATTTTATTCCGAGTAAATATAGCAAATGATCATGATGTGAGGTACAAAGTAATAGCACACAACCTAAGAAGCACCAGTCGATTAGTCAATCTGTTCATGATGATATGAAGCTGATGTTACATTTTTCTTTTTAATTGGTATTTATAAAATATAGACGTATATGTAATGAAACAGTGACAAAGCTTCTGAATAAGCATTATTCCAGTTGTGTGTGTGTGTGTGGGGGGGGGCGCTCACTGGGGTTGCTGGATACCAAAATGTTTTAATAACCCTGGCGTAAGAACGTTTTACACTATTTCTTGTGTACTTATGTCGCATTTAAGTTCCTTAACAATGCATACTAAACAATGACAGAAATTGAGAAAGTTGCTAACATTAGAAATCATAAACCCATTTTATATCATTTTATATTAATATATCTATTTTATATTAAGAACTGAGAATATCACTTTCCTGTATGCTTGTTCACCATGTAGGTGTGTGTCTTTACAAAAGAGGATTAGCCTGGTGGTTTGGGTGGTTACAATCCTCATTTTTAACAGTTTCGCTTGTATTTCCTTATATACGAAGTTAGTCCGAGCTAGTGTATCCTTTAGCTTATATACTATTAGACAATTATGGAACCAAAGAGATGGTAAAACGTACAGTGATCCTGTACCTTATTTCACCATTCCTACCGAAAATTGTTCTAGACACAAAGGGTGGACCATGTAGCATTTTCACATCCTGGAGAGTATACTTTAAAAGTGAACGAGAATGATTTTGGAATATCTCGAAAACACTTCTTGATCAAAAGGCTTAGTTCAAATCGAGTTTGTGTATTTGTGGACTTTGTAAGCTACTCCCAAAACTGTAAGAGCATTACACATGAAAAACGTTTGATAAATGTTAAATTATCAAATTATTTGGAGCCAATTTTAATAAAGTCAAAATTTTTTGGAAAAAAATTCTTTGGTAGATAGTGAACTTAAAAGCTAAGTTTGGTATTAAACTTTTAGTTTTTGAGTTATGTTACTGCATAGACACTTTGACACATAGATACAGGGGGACATTTTTAAATATGTTTTTTCTGGATTCAGTAGGCTTTAAAACACGTATTTCTGGCGTAGAAACGGTTTAAAATTTTAGGGTGGAATGGAATACCTCCTTACCCAGTATTTATGCGTTAATGTATGCGCTTTCCACATGGGCAGCAACGATATCTGATACAACAATAAAGATAGTAGATAGAATCAACCTGAAAAATTCAATGCTATGACCGTCATTTGAACCACGAATCTCCCGATTTCCATCCGGTCGCTCTTAACGTTTAAGCTAGCATGGGCGACATGCCGTCATGACATTTAATTCTCCAACAGACTCGTATGTTTTCCCGAATCAAGTACTTATAATAGTAAGTTGCCGTAAACGTATATCTCGAATACGATACCCCAACAGTTTACCGAGAAAACATACGGGTCAATTGAAGAATTTAATGTCATGACGGCACGTTGTCTATGATTAACATGACGGGATGGAAACAGGGAAATTCGTGGTTCAAATCCCGATCATAGCTTTGATTTTTCAGGTTGACTAGCCTACATATGGCTAGTATGGAGGAACGATTAATTTCCATCATTAACTTAAAAATAAAGATATGTTGAACTTTTGTACGCGGTGAATCTGGATAAACCTGGATAATACTGCTGCTTCACAGCGTAGAATATTTAAGTTGTTCGAAACCAGGACAACACACTAGGGTACTTAGAGTTTTAAATAGGATAAAGTTCTGAAGAAAAGGAAAGCAAATTTACCTGTAGTTCTCATTAACACTGCAAAACTCTCTAAGCCTTTACGGCACATTTCTTTGTTACCCCATGAGGCACCTGATATGTCCCTTGTCGATATATTATAAAGATTTAACTGCAATTGCATAAACGTTCGTCAGTTGAAATGATGTTTTACACAACGGAAACACACAAAAAACCTCCACTGCTTAGCGTCCTTGTGTGTGGAACGAGCACAAGCCGGGGTCCGAGGAACACGCGTTGGGGAACATGACGTTAGTGGTCCGAGGCATAAGCACTGTTTCATTTAACATTGTTACAGAGCGAATCTCCGTTGGTAAACAAACACGCAGCGGTTAGCGGTTTGTCTGCAGGGGGATACTTCACCACATTAGACGCATGTCGGGAACCCAGGAGACATCACAAAGACATTATAACCCACTCTGGTCTCGAAACCGTGACCTCAATGACCATGGCTTGCAGCACCAGCAGTAAAACAATATGCGAAGTGATACAGCAAACAAAATGCATGATAAATGAACAACCATCACCTACGAGATCACAACACATCGGTGTTTAAACTGCAAAATGGTGATAATTTATAGAGAATGTTCCACTACAGCACTTCCTGAAAAAAAATCTACAATCACATCTTTTGGCTTTCAAATTCTGTAATATTTGTTTGATATCTTTAGAACTAAAGAATGGTAACTTAGCACTTCAATCTAGGCATTTTATCTAGATCTAGAACATTCCTCCACATAGAAATTAATTGTTCTTTCACACTTCCGACAGAGACCGGAAGATCCGTGGTTGAATTCGCGGCTATGGCACTGAATTTTTCAGTCTGACACTGCCTTTTCATTCCTCTACGAATGTTTAGCACTAACACAAAAAGTATTAAGAATTAGTTGAAATTTCAAACTCAAAGACCATCCTCAGAAAGTTTCAAAAATACGTTCTATTTGCATGACAAATACCTCAAAAACGAGAATTAAAATTAAATTTATTAATTATAAATATAAATTTATTAATTTAAATAAAAATTACATTTTAAAATAAAAAATAAATTTAAATAAATATGAATTAATTAAAATAATTGAAAAGAAAATTCGTTAAGCGCTGTTTTTGAAAAAGCAAATATAAAAAATGAGGAGAATAATTTCTGTGTAAAATTAAATTCAGGGTAAAAAATTTACCAAAAATTTTCCTTTAGCTTATCAGTTGAAATTAATTGGTTTCTTTCATGCTAGCCATGTAAAGGACAAGGTTTGAAAAGTTCGACTGAAAAATCCAATGCCATAGCCGATACATGAATCACTGATCTCCCGGTCTACATGTGGTTGGCTTAATCACTGAACTACCATGGCAACCTGCCAGCATCAAATTATATCTAATAGTGGTTTGAACTATAAGGCCTGGGCTTCAAGTGCTTAAGCATAATAAGTCACCATTAAGGTAACTGTCTCATGTGTATATAAAACTTCCTGGTGGTTTACTAGGGAAAATGCGAGTATGTTTAACATTTCGATTTTATTATATATCCGAATTTTAGCTCCTGAGTTATATTTTTCACCTACGCTGACACGCCAAACGTTTTCAATTTTTTTTTTTTTTTTTTTTTTTCATTTGAAGGTCCAAAAAGCCTGTGTTTCAAGCGAAATACCTATACACAAATTTTTGGGTGGGGTATACAACTTCCTTAACTTATTTAGAGTTATGCAACGCAAAGGACCTCCATGCTACGACCTACACGAATTAAGTTTGACTAACACCTCCAAAGAGGAAGGGATGAAGTGAATGAATCACAGAAGAGTACGTGCCACAGAGATACGTTCGCAGTTCCAGTCTCGAAGGTCTATCCCACATCTGGAGCTACATACAGCAAGTAATGGCAGAGGACCATAAATGAACTGGAATGTGTTCTATAGCAAGTAAAGAAGCTGAAATGTTTATTGTTTTGTTATAAAAAATTTTAAGAGATTCTTAGTTAGGTATTAAAAACGTATTGTTTCAGGACCACACCAGATGGAGGTAATCTCTTATCACATGCAAAACCTTATCATCATCATTACTTTTCTGTAAGGACTCATTTGGATTTCTTTTTTCTTTATGGTTAACAATACCTTTATTTATCTAGAGACTCACCCAAGTTCACTGAGATTGCAAGTTTTCCTTCAATACACAAATATATCCGACAAAGCAGTCACGTCAACCCATTCATTTACTGAAAAGATGGACTACCTAAAAGTTTAATAATTATCTGTGTGCCCAATTGCTATTGTGCGATCTGCTATGTACCCAAATGCACACCTAATACGGCTTCTTTTAAAATGAATTTAAAAGTTCCTTTAACTTAACATCCAACGACTTCTATGCAGAAGGACAACGTGCAGTACCTTCAGCAAATGTGTGGTTTACCAATATGAAGCAAAATTTCTACGTTCACATCCGGTCAAAATTTATAGGCCGTTTCACACGTGGCTCAAGGTATTGTGGTGTATGATTGTGCCGGACAACTATGCAAAGGAAACGGACTCCCTTTAGACAGTAGAAGGCTGCCTGGTCGACGATCTGTCTGCGCAGCTTGAATCTGAAACTGACAAAGACGTCCATGCGTCTCTGTGGCCTCCAACCTCATGTACTTCCTTCACTACAACCTTTTCTGCTGAGGAGTGTTAACTGCAGAAGATCTAGGTTGGCCGCAGTGATAGAGGGGTCCCGCTGCAGCTATACGGGGTGCATTCAAGTTATAACATCTCCTATTTTCTTCAGTATTGGGACAAGATAGGAACTTCTGTTTTTTTTAGATACACGTGGACTCTTTGTGAATGAGTGACAGAGATGGCAGCACTATACAATGCATAGAGTGACAGAGTGACAAAGATGGCACCACTGTACAGAGATAGAATTCTAGTGGCAGCGACGATAGTCAGTACTGTTTTTGATACTTAAAATGATGACCTTTTCATTGCAAGAACAGCGTGTAATTATTCGTTTTCTCCATTTTCGTGATGTGACACCTATTGAAATTCATTGTCAGTTGAGTGAGGCATGTGGTGATGGTACCATGAATTTCTCTAATGTGCGTTCCTGGGTGCGACAATTCAATGAAGGCAGAACATCGTGTGGCAGCAAACCAAGACAGTCTCGCACCAACCGGTCTGATGACATGATCCAGAGAGTGGAAACGTTGTTTTGGCGTATCACGGATTGAGCATTTTCAGATCTTCATGCAGGATTGTGTGCACAGATCCCACAGAAATGCCAATTTTGGAGGTGATGTCTGTAACTGTCTTGATTTGTTGTCACACACTGTTCTCCCTTAATTGAACTGTCGCACCCAGGAACGCACATTAGAGACATCCATGGTACCATCACCAAATACCGCACTCAACTGGTGATGAATATCAATAGGTGTCACACCACAAAAATTGTGAAAACGAATGATTGCACGCTGTTCTTGCAATGAAAACGTCACCATTTTAAGTATCAGAATCAGTCCTTACTCTCGTCGCTGCCACTGAGTTCTATGCACTTTACAGTGCTTCCATCTCTGCCATGCATTTACAATGAGTCCAGGTGTATTTAAAAAAACAGAAGCTCCTATCTGGTGCCAGTCCTTAAAACAATAGGTGTTATAACTTGAACGTACGTCGTACTACAGGTGAGCATTGCCAAGCTCATGTCGTCTACATTGAAAGCGTTGTAGACGTATAAGATCTATGTACAAATGGCTCTCCATGATTTGTTTATATTATCCGACTATTTATAACCCGGTGTGCACAGCGACAATAACAACTGTTGCTTTTTGTGTCTGTTGAAGGGGAATTGATGATCTTAGGTTGGTTTTTTCTCTGGGGACATCACCCGCACGTTCGATACAATTAGTAAAGTTTCACAAGAGAGATATTGATCTAGGAGATCAATGGCTGGGACAGCCTCTCTTAGGAACAGCGTGTTTAATGAGGCAGGTAATGTAGCGCATGGTCCACGAGCTTCCATCTCCACCAACACATCCTGACCTGTGCCTCCTCTGGTACTCACAATATACCTCTAACCTACACATCATCATTGTTATTATTAAAGTTAATGATATAAGAACTGGAGGCTATATATTATATACATATATAATTCGATATAAAGTATAATTTGATACTCTATGTAATTAGGAGAAACAACCGAATCGAATATGACGCAAATAATGACGAAGTATAGAGCGTGACAGTCAATTGTTATTTTAAACTTATTCGTGTGTAGGACAACGTTTGGAAAGTGCGATTCCAAGTATAGAAAAGTTTACACCATTAATAATGGATATACTGAAAACGGCTGATGTCCAAATAAAACTAATTTTGCATAAATTCTTTGTTTTAAACTGATTTACACTTGGACACAGCAACTTCGTCTACCACCTAACGCTTACCTACCCATTATTTTTATTGCACAAAATTTTTAACTGATGAAGAGCAATCCCCACAAAATTCAAGATATAAATTTCACTTGTGAGCAAAGTTATACTTATGAGTCAGTATTTTAACTAAACCGTGGAGATATATTTTAAGAAAATTAATTTAGAAAAATACTCATTTAAGTGGTAATTTAATATTGAGGGATGTACTTGATAATCTTGGTGTCGCTCTTTAGGAACACAATGAACTTAAATGACAAATTTGATTTTATTTTTCACCTACTTTTATGCTTATTACATTTAGGTTCTCTGAAAACGTGTTCTTATGCTGAACTCCCAGCAACGAATGTTATGTGAAGAACTGAATTTAACTTTTTAAAAATAAATACTAGATATCCTATGTAATAAATAGTAGATGGGGATACCTCGTACGCTGTGTCTTACATCGATGTGTTGTGGCTATCAAACTCCACAAGGAAGGGATGAACTGAAGGAACTAAGGCAGGCTAAAGGTTACGGGTAGACAGGCTACAGAAATGCGTGGAAGTACCTAACATTCACCAGGTTCGAATATTACCCCAATGAATTTGCCTATAGAGGGCAAGAATAAACCGTCGGCCAATCAGCCCTCTAGGATTCACGGGGAGTACTCTTTCCTTTGAGGAAGCAACCACGCCATCTATCCTACACCGCCATGCGCTACGAAACCTGGAACGTTAAAAGGAAACGGAATTGAGAGAAAATAATGGAGAGAATATCTGTTGGATGAGAAATTATCTTTCACCTAAAAACGAGAGAAAATCAGTAAAACCGGAGGTCGATAAGAATCAAACCCAACATCCCCGAATGCGAGCCTCGCATGTTACTGCGAATTCACCACACTCGTTGCGTAATAAGTAAATTGTAGGGAAAGTAATAAGCTACACTGAATGGAAATAAAACCGGGGATGATTACAGGGAACAGATACGAGTGTATTCCAATTCACTGAAGAAGTCATCTGCTGTGAGGTTTGATAGCCGTGGTTTCTATCACACAGCCAGATTAAAATGCTTTTGAAGCCCTTCTCGTCAGAGCGTGGCGTGCTCTATGTCACGGTGAAAAACGTTTGGTAACAGCTACAATTTGTGGAGTTGAATAAAAGCGGACGTTATCTCTGAGTGATAAGAGAGGCGCTTTTTATGAAGTTTCACTTCCTATCGTTACGTAGGCCGGTGCAGGAAATCTGCTGCTGCATAATACAGATTCAAATAACAGTGGCTGCACTAGCGACGCGTTGTGGTCAAGCTTTTAGTTACATAATGCATGCGCGGTTGGTAACATGGGCATACATAAATAGAGAGGGTGTACGGAGAGGTAATTAGGAGTATAGGGCCATGGAGACGGCGCTTGTCACCCCTCAACTGCCTAATCGCAGTACCACACACAGGACTTACATTGCATTCTCTACCCACTCATATATAACTATTATTACAAAAGATTATTCTACTATCTACATCTTTTCCCCGTGTCATTCATTCTCTATTTATTTTCCGTTGCTATAAAAATGACGTAATATCGCGATGATTTCTAGCGAGCAGTTGTCTTCCTGATACTCATCTCTGTACCATACCATCTTGTTTCGTCATGTGCTTATGTATTACGTAACCGAAGTTCTGCTTCTATATTTGACAAGCTGATGGAAGCTTTATCACAATTCAACAGAGACCTTGATGCTAGGCAACAGTATCTATTTTAGTTAATTGATGGAAATTAATCAGTTCTCCACACTAGCCGTACATAGGCTAAGGTTTTTGATAGATACAGTCAACATGAAAAGTTCAATGCCATGGACGGGATCTGAACCACGGATCTCCTGGTTTCCGTCCAGTCGCTCTTAACCTTTGAGCTAATGTCGTCCTGGCATTAAATTCTCCAGTTGACTCGTATATTTTCCCGGTAGACCACTAGGGGCTCTCGCATCCGAGATACACCGTTTGTGGCGACTTACTATTGTAAATACATAAGTCCCAGGCTTCATCATTTAACTCTTATTATTTTAGTTAATTGATGGAAATTAATCATTTCTCCACACTAGCCGTACCGGAAAAATATACGAGTCAACTGGAGAATTTAATGCCAGGACGACATTAGCTCAAAGGTTAAGAGCGACTGGACGGAAACCAGGAGATCCATGGTTCAAATCCCGGCCATGGCATTGAATTTTTCATGTTGACTGTATCTATCAAAAACCTTAGCCTATATACGGCTAGTGTGGAGAACTGATTAATTTCCATCAATTAACTAAAATAATAAGAGTTAAATGATGAAGCCTGGGACTTATGTATTTACAATAGTAAGTCGCCACAAACGGTGTATCTCGGATGTGAGAGCCCCTAGTGGTCTACCGGGAAAATATACGAGTCAACTGGAGAATTTAATGCTAGGATGACATTAGCTCAAAGGTTAAGAGCGACTGGACGGACACCAGGAGATCCGTAGTTCAAATACCGGCCATGGCATTGAATTTTTCATGTTGACTGTATCTATCAAAAACAGTATCTATGTTACTGTACGTGACAGAACAGTGGCAAATTCGTCACATTTCCATAAAGAACTTAGAGACTTCTGCTTCGAAACGTCGCAAACTATTATGTGTTTCAAATGGGAAGAGTTCTCGCCTGTAGCGAATCAGGTGCGTTAGAGCCTTCACCGTTGCCACCTCGTTACCCCCACTCCTTTTATATTTCCCTCTCTCTCGCACACTGGCGTGTATTCGTGGCGCTAGACATACGGGAATGCAAACTGAATTTTCCAAAGTTTCATAATAATGCAGCTGTTGAAATCACAATGGCAACATGAATATTCGTATATTACGCAAATGTTTTAAATATTTTGTTTAAAGTTAATTATAGTTTACGAATTACTTATTTTCTAATCCAACGAAAATACCAGTGGTGCATCCGTATAGCTGTGAACGTTACTTACGTTAAGAGATAGTTCGTCATTGTCTTTGTCTGAGTACTGTAAATTTATGATGATAGGTTCCAAAATCTCGTTACGTGCTATTTCTTTCCAAAAGTCATATTCTTGTAGTTTATCTGATGTCGCACACAGTTTTCCCAGTCTTGTTGTGTTCCTTGTAAATTTCTTCGTGAATAAGTCGTTCAATGTCAGTCAGTTTAAAAATATTATTTCTGTTTGCAACATAATTTGAGCCTACATTACCTCAATTGGACTGTTCTTTCAGTAGTCAGTTCATGGAAGAGTTACAGAATAATGCTGCTTTGAACTCTCTAGAGTAAGTAGAGCTTACGAACCATTCATAAACAAAGATATAATGTGACCAGCCACGTTCTGCCAGATGCAGGAAGTGTATCGTTTCCTCTCATCGAATTTAACAAACTCCTTGGCGTATTCAAAGTACATATTTCTTTCACCACGTCATGTCAAATGTTTACGTTTCAGTTCTGAGCAATGTCAAATATACGTTCACGCATACATGCCAGCCAATAATGATATTCATTACATTGCTTACGTCGCAATGCATTGTTATAATATAATGGCATCTACTTTATTTATTTGTATTAGGAAAACTATTTGAGCTAAACATATGGGGTTTTACGGTTATATTAAATACATTACTCTCTCCTTCCTCATGGAACAGTTTTTGCAAAATCTGAATAGTTGTCCTAGCGCCAATAGTATTTATCAGAGATTCATTAGTTTGCCGCTCGTCACACACCTCTTAGGAGGAATGCAATACGACAACACCGCAAGACTCCTATTGGTTGCTCACCTAGTAGCGCTCAAGGACAAACACCTTCCCATTTGGAACACATAATAGTGACAGATTAGTCACGTTTTCACAGGAGACCTTAGTGCTAGACAACAGTGTCTCTGCTTCTATACGTGACGAACTGATTGCAGCTTCGTCACATTTGCAAAGAGACCTTAGTGATAGGCAAGAGTATCTCTGCTTAAGTCATAGAGGCAGCTTCGATACATGTCCACAAGCACCTTAGTGTTGGACAACTGTATCTCTATTTCTGAAATGCCGGGTGGATGGCATTAGGCTGCGTCCGGTATATCTCTTTAGTTTCTTGTGTGTAGATGGTACAGTTTTCACTATTTTTATTTTTATTACATTTTGGGACTTACGTCGTGGTATTAAATACCAGTCCGGTATTTACCCTGGTGGCAGATGAAAAAGACGTAAAGTCAAAAAGGAAAATAAATAATAATAAACAAATGAAAAAAATTATATTGTTCCGACAACGGGATGTGAATTCGAATTCCGAATTCATGCGACAGGCGTTATCGACTAAGCCATCTCTCTCTAATTATCAACGTCTTGTTGAACCACGTAAACGTGCAATATATTTTTACACGCTTTACTATAGGCATATGAACAATACAGAGAATAGAGTAAAGCTATACTCAAATGCTGGTCGCTATGTAATAGCTTTCAAAATCAACTGTCTCTGCATGACTAATACTAAAACGTGCAAAAAGGAAAAGTGTCGCATAACATGAGTTTCTGTACTCTTGTGCAAACATAAACTTTTACTCTACTTCATGTTCCTCGAGAAAAATTGGCAGAAATTTGTCGCTTTAAGTGAAACGGGAAGATGGAACTGCACTACAATTTAAGAGATAGTCCAATCATTTACAGCTAGCCGCTTTGTGATGACACTGAAATTTCGTTCTCTTTGTATGACCAAAACAAATAACAAAGAACACATCTGAAAGAGTTCACTCGGGAAAAGTAATTAAATAAATAAAATTAAATTAAACACGAATAAGATAAACTGTGTGCTTAAACGAGCTTTATACCAGGTGGCCCAATTGTCCCGTCTTTGAAGTAAGCAGATGTCCCTTCGTCCGTTACAACAGTTACAGAACACGACGGGGTAAATGGAGTTAAACAGACGGTAGTGGCGTGACCGAATTTTGTTCTACTCCAGGAGACAAGAGGGAGTTTCAGACTTGAACTAGCGTATGTACTATGTGATAATAGAAAAGAACAGCGTAAACAACCGAAAGGATCTTAGAATGTGTTCCATTTATGTTACAGGGTCTTTATTATCGAGAGAGTAAGCTAAAATAGCAAACTCCTGAGGAATGTTTGACTTGTCAGTAGATAATCAACTATTTTTACTTTCCCTACTACGTAATTACAGGAAGTAGGGAACACATCGCATTTCACCCATAAATTCCATCCCGAGATTTCAGTGCAAATACAAGGCCCTAGAATCCACGAAATTATTTTTAAAAACAGATCCGGGCCTTCATGTGTCTGTGTGTGTCCGTGAGCAGGTTAATTCAAATACGAGTATATTAACTACCAAAATTGGTACTTTAGCTCAGCATCTTTCAAGTATGTGACAAGAAGAGTTTCGAGTAACTCCTGCCACCCCAGAGTAACCTTTACATGGAAACTTTTTCGAAAATTGTGATTTTCTCAAAATTCACTAACGATTCTATTTTAAATATAACATGCATTTTGCGGGAATGTCTTCAGTAGTCTCCTAAATTCTAGATAACTTTTTAAAACTCTGAAATATTAAGAGATAGACAAAATCTTACTGAAAAAAAAAAATGAAAATCTCGTTAAGATACATATCAGATACGTTTTCTTTTCTTTTTCCTCCGAAGTGAACAGTTACGAATTACGCAGACACTCCATATTACGAGTATTTTTCTAAAGTTTTCAATGCTTATACTTTTGCTTGAATGGGAAGCCGATATTTATTTTTAGTGCTTGTTCAAACAAAGACGTCACAAGCGTCCAGCTCTATAATGAGTTGACAATCGCTTAAGGCCTACAGCATACCCATATTAAATTAGCAGTAAGATAACACCTCTACTGGTATGAAGGATAGAGCAATAAGTATTTGTAAGAATAGTTTCACAAGAGTTAAGAAAATCATATGATTGGGTATTTTTACATTCTGTGGCCGATGGAATCTAACGTTACGAACTATACTCAATTGCAAAGAGCCGTAAAGACAGCCATGCGAATACTGGGGGCACATTGTGTTTCGGTAGTATTTGCTATTATTGCTATTATTCCATCATTATTTATATGACAACTGTTATGTTTATTATCCTTATTATTGATATTATCAGAGTCATTATCATAGTTATTATTAACTCACTATATCCATTGTACAGTAAATCTAAACATTAAAGCGGCAGATCTGCTCCTTTATCTAAAGATAAACAGAATATGAACTATCTAGTGCGTATGTAGTTCTTCACTTTTGTATTCAAATAAGACTATCGAAACTTTGCTTTTGTTTCATTCATTGCAATTTGAAGTTCCTTATCATAGGCTAAATATGTGCCGGTGTTTATTACGTAACTTATGACCTACCAGTTTCCATACTATCTCTTGTGTCCCTTAGAGATGTTTAACACTTTAGCAGTATAGTGCAGAGAGGAACATGTATATATAAGAATACCTAATATGCCCGATGATTAACCGCGTCTTTCTCTCCCGCATAAAACGTTTGCCTTCAAAGGAAGGAAAAGAATCACTCATTCACTACTTGTATAATCTTATTGATCTAGTTATATCACACGACGAGTACACAGATATTGTTCTACTGCATTTCCACTGTCATCTCAGAATTGAATTTTTTAGTTAAATGAAATTCATTCCCTACTTGCTTTAAGTACATAGTAGATAATGTAAATATAGCTATGGATAATAACGGACCAGTTCAACAAAAATTCCTCAACTATTTGCCAATCTAAAAGCTTATTATATTCTCTCGAAAATAGAGTCATTAACATCAATTAAATACATTTCAAGATCTTTTCGGTTATTTACACTGTTCATGTCTATTATCACGTACTACATGCGCTAGTTCAAGCCTTGGAACTCCCTTTCGTCGCTCGCTGCAAAATAAAATTCGGTCACGTCACTGTTGTCTGTTTAACTGGATTTACCCCTGCAACTGTTTTAATGCACGAAGGGATATCAGTTTACTTCAAAGACGGACCATTTGGGCCCCCTGGTATATATGTATATCCATGTATATACATAAATATACATAATGTATTTCAATCTATATCATTAGAGACATTTCTGTTTCTCAGAAAATCTAAATTCTAGAAAAATACTCCCTGTAAATAGCAGGCTGAATAGTTTATGATGTAAGATTCTTGAAAAATGCTGAGCTTAAATACTATGTTTGATATTTATCATATCTTTCGTTTTTGAGGTACGATTATGACAGCCTCTCTATCTCTCTCTCTCACACACATACATGTCCTAAAATATAAATATATGGTGAAATCTCGATGTCGAATTTTTGGGCGGAATGTAGTACTTCTCTTACATACGTAATAGCAATGGTTAAAATATAGAGCTCTGTAGTTAACAAAAATATAAACTACGTAAAATTTAAATCGATAACATCGAATATATCGGAAATTACTATCATCACTCGAAATGTTATGATATAAATTGTGTGCTTTAACAGTATCTACTTTCTATTGGAATAGTATATTTGTGCAAATCTTAGGTCCAACAACAAAATTAGGAAAAGTCGTTCATAGTATTTCTAAAAGTATAGATGGTTGCCGTGAAAATACCTGAAATATAGAGTATGCCAATCAAAATATTAGAGAATTTGTAAGAAAGTCTAAAATAAGGGGACAAAAATGATCAACGTAAATGGTGGTTGGTAGAGTTTTGTTCAAAACAAACTAAGCTACATTATTAACCGACATTTGTTTCACACACACTCACAAACCTATGAAAGTTCTTGTAATTACACTTCATTTGGATTAAGCGCACCTTAAACATAAATGTTGGTGAAATCCCAACTGCTAATATTTGTTTGGAATATTAACCTTCTTCTATCTTCTACTATGCATGTAAAGGTGCAAAGTAGCGCAGGCGTTAGCGCATGTGATTCGATCCCCGAGGCCAATATTCTTAAACCATTGAGTTTTTCCGTAGTTCTTCGGATTGCTAGAGGAATGCTGAACACGTTTCTTTCATTCCCCGAACTTCTTTTCCCTTCAATTCACCTCACTTCTCATTTCTCTGCACCTTTCATCCGTTTGGTTGTTCCAAGTCTGCAAGATTCAACGTGTGTCTCGGCGTTGCATGATTTCATTTGGATCCTCTACTCTGTTTCAGCTCCTGTATCGGCCACTCTGTATCACCTCTCGCATCACCCCTCCCTCCCGGGCACTCCAGGGTGAGATACAGGTACAAAAGGTAACCTCAGCCGTGGAACCCAAGACTCTCTCCACAGTCTCTTTAACTGCGTTATAGAGAAACAAATACTTATGTTGGTATTAAAATGTGCAACGTTTTCGTAATGAAAATAATGTCTTTTGAGGTACATGAGCCAAGCAAAGTAAAGCTTTTGAAAAGTGTTTCTTATACATGAGTCCATTCCAAACAAAACAAATTCCACATCATCAGAGGATGCCACATCCCATAGTATCCCCTATTTCGAAAAGGCCTCTAAGGTGAAACGTTAGAATCCTTTTCAATTCTAAATGAGATAACTAATAAATTACACGAAACAGACTTCCACATCACAAGAGCGTCCAGCATATTACCTCGTTTCACCCATAATCCGTGGTTCTGTTGTAATGCGGACACCTATTAGCCCAAAGAGACACGCCCCAAATTTATCTGTTCTACAATAGTTTTCACATACATATATTTTCTTAAATACATATTAAATCGATGCTCGCACATTTTATAAACTCTTAGTATTTATGGAGCTCTTTAACTGTCCAAACGTATCGACATGTCGCAGCCGTGATCTGTAGAAATTACAATTGCTCACAATTGTCATTCTGCGGAGATAATTTAATTAAGTAACTAGTATACACAGCTACAAAAACTTCGTCGCCAGAAACGTAAACCACAACTAGTTCCATCACAATAGGATTTAGTACGTTGCTAACTTACTTGATGCAAATACTAACAGGTTGCAAGTGAATAAAAGGAGAATAAAAGGAGTTTCTAATTCACTTAAGATCAAAATATTTTCTGAGAAATTACATTAAGGGGATATCAAAAACAAAAAATTACTGAAATATATTTTTTAATTGTTTAGTACCGTCACATATATGTAATTTTTATTAATGGTCGCTCTTTTACCACTGTGGTTCTTCAGAACCTCAAGTCTGATAAAGAAGCCTGTGAACAAAATTGAGAGACATCTTTCTCGCTAATGTGAAGAGAATGTCCTGAAGGAGACAAAGGGAAAGAACTTTTTCCTAAAAAAAAAAAAAAAAAAAAAAAAAAAAAAAAAAAAAAAAAAAAAAAACAAACAATGGTGGGAGATTCGGGAAATCTCGACACCTGGAAATTCCGGTAAAACCTAGGTGTGAATTTGTGCCTAGAGTATAACATTTCCTCTACTTAGGAGTACCTAAAACAGAAAGAAAAGGGGCCATAATCGGCGCTTAGATATGAAAAGGCACTCGCTATGGAAATAAGTAGTTAGCATATTGTCACCACCTGACCATGGATGGACATGTACTAAGATGGATTACCACGCGGCCGATCTGACCTATGGACTTAGCTCAGAAGATAGGCATGCTTTCAGGATAGGTTGGGGTTTAACTGGTAAATTCTCTATAAAGGTAGGTCGCGCTAATACACTGAAACAGACTTATTTATAACTCCTAATAAGTGTTACAATAGCATAGATGATTAAAATCTTCTTAAGTTCTCTTATGGCTTTATTTTGATGTTAATAACTCGGTTTGTTATTTTAACCCTTACTTGGTAACGTGAAAAATTGGCGCTTACGGTAAAATCCATCTGTAAGACTAACATCAAATTTTCTATTTTATGTGCACCGTAATCAGTATAGAAGATAAATAACTTAATGGAAATATTAATACTGATACTTTTATTCCGTTTAAAAACATTTTGCTATAAAGTACGCAAAAAGTACAAAATTAAATGTTGATCTTTCACATGAAATAGTTCCTGAAGTTGAGTATACTTACACAAAAGTCACAAAATTGTATATTACTGTTTGAAATACAATAGTCCCTTCAGCTGACATTTGTTTTGAGAGATATCTTGAGCCCGCCTCGGTAGCGTAGATGGTAGCATGTCTGCCTCACGCTCAAGAGGTCCCGAGTTCGAATCTCAGTCAGGGCGAGTTACCTGGATAAGGTTTTTACCGGCACTTTCCCTTATCCTTTAAGAAGAATGTCGGGTAACTCTAAGCTCCTTGGACTCTGGACTCATTTGAGCAACATTTCACCCAATTCATTCACCGTCCGATATGACTTAACGTTGGAGGACGTAAATTACAATATATATATATATATATATATATATATATATATATTGAGCTCTGTGTAAATAAGGTAAACCATTACATACTTTCTACACACATTTTCATGGATCTGTAAGCAATTCATCCTACTTCACGCATTTGTATGCAATCATTTATTCAACAACGACATTTTTATCTTTTCTGTCTGTCATTCCTTACTCAGTTTTCTGGAGAATCATCTCTATGTTCTTCACCCAGAATGTCCGAAATTATTTTTCTGAGATCGCCTGCTAAATTTATAAATACTAAAGGCAGTAGCACACCTCATTGATATTAGAAAGTAAAATATTGTGAGTGCCCATCACCTTGTTCTTCTGAGTAGTTACCGCTTGGCTCTCACCAAGGCGGCCCGGGTTCTATCCCAGGCGACCGCAAAGTGAGATTTGTGGTAGACAACATGGCGCTGGGGCGGGTTTTCTCCGGGACCTCCGGTTTCCCCCGCCATCTCATTCCACCGGTGCTCCATCTTCATCTCATTTATCATCAGTGTCACCGCCTGCGGTGCCGTATGTAGTAAAAGCGGGCGTTAAACACTACACATTTCATTTCATTTCTGAGTAGTTGCTACAGTTCATGTCTGGAGCATCTACTCCAATTTTGTGGTATTATATGAAACACTTCATCTTGCCATGATAAAGTCTGTCAATTTCGGGGTCATTTTCCCTATTTTAAATAAAGTCTACACTCCTTCTTCATTCTCGGATATGCTGAAACTCTATTTCTGAATCTCTGTAATGGTCTGAATTTAATACGAGATCTTCTTCAGGAGCGTAAGAATCCTCTGAATGATAGGCCGTCGTCGCCCTCACTGAACTGCTTTAAAGACAACTGCACAATTGTCTGCTTTATTGTGACATGTGAGGTATCGCTCCACTAGTAGCCATCTATAAATAATTAAATATTTGAAAATTAAGTGGTATAATACAAGAAAATTTACTTTTTTAAAAGTAATATTGTCTATCAGATGGAGACAGGAATTATGTGCCTTTACGTTAATATACGTCTATGAGAGGATGTGCGTGACGTGCGCGTCTGAGTAAAACAATACTTTCATGGAAGTAAAACAATGATGTGCACGCAATACAAAGCTCAGGTCACAAATGAAGCATAGTTGGAATATCAGATCAAATTAGCAATGCACGTGTGCCAAATATACGTTCAGAAATGTTATACCCGCCTCACACACGGCTGTTAGCAACTAGGGGTTAAAAGGAATTTCAATCAACAGATGTATAATACAGAAAACAATATGTTTTAATAAATTCGTTAATAGCCTGATAGATATTTTAATATTTTCCTCATTAAACACATTTATAAATGTAAATTAGGAACTTAAAAGAAAGTCATTTACATTATGTAAAATTTTGGTGTCTTAAATGTTTTCTGATGGATATAGTGGATTTGTTATTTATAAGCTAATAATTTTAATTTATCATTAACTGTTGTATAATCTGCATGAGCGTCCAGATCCTATTTTGTAATGTAGGGAGATAAATGAAATATACCCAGAGAGTTTCAGAGCAAGATGTGTTAATATCGACTTTAACTGTAAAATTGGAAGAACATTATCCAAAATCGCATTACAAACCTAACAAGATTATCGGATCAAGTAAGAAGAATTATTGCTTAGGGGTATTGTAAGCCGCGTGTAAATGCTAAGTGAACAAGAAAACTGTTTCAGATAAACACTTCATTACGTGATTCACGCAACTACGTTATTTTTCTCGTTCTCGCTTGAAACAATTCTCGGAGCGTATACATAATGAAGCAGCTGCTGAAGGAGCAAATGTTCAAAGCCTCACTTATGAATTTTACAACGCCACGAGCTAAAAACCCTTTGGACAACGTCTTCACTTAATTCCTCGTTCACTTCCGTTACTATGGCAACAGAAACAAAAGATAAATATCGGCGATCAGTGCTTTCCTCCTTTGTTTTAGGAGAAAAGCAATTTTCGGGATCTCTTAAAAAGGAAAGTTCGGTAGAAGGTTTCAAAAAGCAAAGTTTTTAATATCAGTATTAAAGCTTTACTTTTCCTTTTCCTTTTTTGAAGGGCAGGACTCAGTTAAGTTACCTATATTTAGGTCACATCGGGATGATTTTTCATTCTCTACTGCAAATAGAGGAAATACTCCAGCGAGATTTCATAGATGAAATTTTAACCAGAATCTTACATTTTGAAATTCAGCAAGTCAAGCTTGACTTTTCTATTTTCCTTTCCTTTCTGTCTTTCTTTTTCTATGCAGAAGTTGCAGATGCTTACGTAGTGACCGTTAACGACATTACTTAGAAACGAAAGTTCAATTAAATACCAAATTTGGTATTAAGTACAACGTCTTATAAGCATGTGAAACGAAGGTTCTCAAGAAAATTTCCCCGCCACAAGCTATTCTTTATATGGATAATGAGATCAACTGTGATGATTTTTTTATTAAATATGATACGTGTAATACGTAGGTATGAATGTGTATTTATTGCAACAAATGAAAACACCAGTATGTTAAAACCGCTTTCTTCATTTACCCCTTAGGGGCTTTGGTAGCTCAAAGGCTACACTTGACATATACACTCAGAACAAAACACATCTGATCCGTCTAATCTAATAACAACTGAACTGCTGAGTCACAACTCAAATGAATTGTAAGAGGTTCATCTAAACCTTACTATGAAATGACACTCTCCGATTAGCTACATTGTTAACTCCGACTCGACTGCCTGACAAGGGATATATTTGATTGCAGACGATCGGAACCGCACGAAAACTTACTTGGAATAACAATCAAGAAAAACAGGTTTTGAGTCATTTCCATGAAAAAACTTTGTTTTCTACTCTAAGTAACATTTTAATAGAGGTAAACAAAAGCAGGATATGGATAATTTAGGAGGTAAATTATACGTAATTCAATGACGACAGTACACCGTTAAATTTTCAATCAACAATGACAAAATACCTGTGCTTAAAGAACGTATCATGATGCAAAACACAGTTATACTACACAGATGATGGTGCTTATATTAGTCTTGAAAGTGCAGATACCGGATTCCCATGGAATGATTCAAACAAAGCAAAAGAGAACAATGTGCACATTTCACTAAAGCCACAGTATCACATTCCGAATCACTTTCAAAGTCAGGCAGTTCAATATCAAAAGTTTCATTAATTATATTTGCAAATGATTATATGTGTATATCAATGACATGTCCCGTATTTCACCAACCATCTTGTAACATGGATTTATATGTTGGTGCAAGAAATTGATTGTAAATCACAGAGTAAAGCTTAACAAAGAAATAACGATCATGTATCTTTACTTATGTTTCGGCAAATTGTAGTTCTACAAAACCAACAATCCGTCTGACACAGAGCATATTTTGTGAAAGACGTAAACAAAGGCACTGATAATATTTTGTTGCTTTCGGTGGCAATATCAATGCATAACATCTTTATGACGTAAACTCACACCTAGAAGTGTATGAGCTGCATGACCTGACCAGCAATCACAGCAATGGGCTACTTGTTACATGTTCACCAAAGCCTGAAGCTGGAAAACGTTTCGTGTATTCTTTAAATCTTCCCCACCAACATTTTTGCTTGATTCCAAATGAATGTT
Source organism: Mantis religiosa (assembly GCA_030765055.1). Classification (NCBI taxonomy): domain Eukaryota; kingdom Metazoa; phylum Arthropoda; class Insecta; order Mantodea; family Mantidae; genus Mantis; species Mantis religiosa. Next base: position 145,706,865 of record CM060957.1, on the reverse strand, counting down.
TCGTGGACAGCTTGTTTCTAGTTTCTTTGAAATAATAAGGCCAAAAGTGCCTTGTGTCTCTTGAAAACAGATATAAAACTTCTTGCTAGTCTGCCTGCTATTGATAAAATAACATCAATTGTGTAGGTGTGAATAGAGCTATGCAACACACTAACTGCTGTTTTATCTCCTCTGTGAGACAGTGCTGATGCTGAAGACGTTTCATACTGGAATTGACCTCAGTCGCCGCTTCAAACATTACCATTCACCACACCCTCCTCCATTATAAACATGTTCCACAAACTGTTGTGCTTCTAACGTATACCATTTTTATCTGCTACGTTTTTACGTGTGACAAATGTGGTAATAATCCTGGATAAAAATGCCATATTCAGTCTGAAGGTGGTCCATAAAGGATTTTCGAAGCTTTGAAATTGTCCAAGTCAACGATTTTATACGCTTCTAGTGCCCACATTCAAAGATGCCAGCAGCGAACTATAGATCCATAAGTCCTTGCACTATCAGGTTGCAATATTACATGCTCTTTTATAGCTTGTAATTGCAACAGTATTTTTCTTTTGAAACAGTCCTATTCGCCATTTTCTAGATTCATAATTTAGGAGTAAATTGCAATTTGAATTACTTTTAATGCACTTAAAGCGTCTCGTTGGTTTGCTATAGGTATTAAAGATACGATTGTAATACTCGTATATTCTCTTAAAATATACTCGGGCTGGACTTTTATGGGTGGAGACAGTTCGTACTCACTTTGACCTGACCGTTCCTGTTGTTCAGGAGAAGAATGTCGTGTACTCTCTGGGCAATGACCTTCCGATTCAGGTTCCTCTGTTCCTCAAAATCAGTATACATATTCAGCGTAACGTCATGTACTTTTTGTGTCATCCCCAATATATTTCTGACTTATTATGAAATATAAAATGTCCGGGAGTGTCTCCATATATTCGACTCCGATGTCATTTCTATATTCAGCACATTGTAAATCTGTGTGTAGTATTATAATCTAATATAATAACCACATTAGTAGGATTAATTCTCATTAGATCACTGTACACAGTTTAAACAGCAACCCGCATGCGAACACTCCCTCCCCCCCCAAAAAAAAACATTCTCTGCAACTACACCATTCGCGCAGCTCAACGTGAAACATGCCCGCTGGCATAGCCGAGCAAACATCAAGGAACGCGGGCTCTACTGCCTCGCCAGCAGCAATCCTAACCTCATCACGACTAGTCTAGACTGCGAGCAGAGCTGAGAAAGCGTTGGCAGGCCGAGGTCAGCCCAAGGTATGTTTTAGAGTTTATTAAATCTTGTTATGGGTAAAGTGAGGGGTGACAGGTGTGAGTGAGTTTGGAGGAAAGAAGGAAGCTACCATGGTTGCTCCTGAAAGGCTGCCCTTGTACACCGCGGGTGGTAATGTTGTCCAGGTACTTGTTTCTTTGATTTTTTGGGAGGGGATAGATTAGATTTATGATATTCTTGCATCTCTTGGTAGAGATGTCGTTCTTGGTGTCGTTCCTGTTGGAGTTGCTCTGAGGTTACTGAATGTGTGCTCAAGTCATGCGGGGAAGCTTGTGGCGTCTAAAGAGATATTCTCTGGGTTGTAATCCCAAAGAGAGCTAACCAGTAGTACAATTATGCCACCTGACGCCTAATTACATCTTCCACATACAAATAGGTGATGCTTCGTACAAAAATATTATGGGGAAAGAGCGGCATAGACCCTTTACTATTATAGCAGTTTAGTACCTGGGCTATGTTCCAGGTTTCACAGGGGTAAAGCAGAAAAGGGACCATGAGAACCTGAAAAAGTCGCAACTTCAGGGGGACTGGCATCCCAAAACTTAACACGGGGAGGCCGAAGCCCCGGTGACCAAGCGACAAGTCCTGGATGTGTCCCCAAAAGTCAGGTCCTTGTCTAGCATCAGTCACAGATAGATAACGGCGATCAGGTACTCTATCCTTCTCCCATGATACGAGAATATAAGGAGTTAGCGGGAAAACTAATTTCGTAAAGAACTGACTACAGGGCAATGATCAATTCCTTATAAATGGCTCGCTGGAAGGGGAACATTCTAGAAACATGAGCCCGCTGAAACTGAATAAAGTGAATATTTGAGACTAAGGCAACACACAACGACTGCTGTTCTGTACGGGCAATTGTCTTGTAGAAGAAGGGCCTCAGCGCGCCTATGACCAAGGAGGGAGGGCTTGGTATGCGTTAATACCGCGCGGGGATATTTGTTGATTTTTTTTTCCTTCAATAATTTGACGCAGATACAATGACTCGAGGTTGATATGTGGATAGTTATTGGTCAGTGCCGACAAAAATTCAGTTGTTACGTATAGACGCTTTTATCTCCAATGCTTCTATGTATCGCATTGCATATTTGAGGTGAAAGACCGCTTAATTTTATTCAGAGGCTTCTCTGTAATGCTTAAGGTTCTTTTACAGATTATTACTTTCAACTCCTTCAAATATTCTAGAAGTTTTCGTACTTAAAGAAAACCGACAATGCTCGCAACTCAGTCAACAAATTAATGAATCCATTTGTGATGCAAATTAAAGTGCTGGTAAGGTGTGAGCTCTACGCGTAAGCTTGTGGCCTACAGTGAAGAGAGATTAGAGGGACTTGAGTTCGATGCTCTAGCAAGGGAAGTGGAAGGAAGAAAAAAGCAGTTACCGCGTCGATCTGTGTAACGCCAGAGGAAACATAAAGGGTCAATGAAAACTAATCTAAAACACAGAATTGAAGAAATAGAGGAAATTTAACTAAATTATATTACTGGCTGGCTCTTAGGAGATGCTAGCCTATCTAGCTCATAGCAGCAACTCCCTGCGCTAGCAGGAGGCCTTTGTCCTTTAGGGCAATTGGCAATTTATACATATATTACTGAATTGACAGTATAAACCAAGTAAATACATAATCGAGAGGACAATGGAAACTAAATTAAACACACATAACTGAAGTGCCAAAGATAGCGGAATCAAATCCAATATTTATGAAAATTGAAGTAACTCTCATTATTGAAGTGAGACTGAAAACTGAACTAAATCACATTAATCAAAGTGACGTTAAAACTGAACAAAGTCACATTAGCTTCCGAATTCCCACTTTAGTGTGGAAACTTTTGCATAACTGGTAGACCGTCACAGACCCAATCTTATTGCACAATACAAGAGAGCTCTTTAACAAGTTGTTACGTATGGTAAATTGTAAAGCTCAGAACTTAGAGTTCACAATCTACCCTGTAACTAGGGGCATAACTAAAGGGATAAGGAAGGCAAATGGAAGAGTAAAGTAGGAGGGACAACACTTACAACCCGTTTACTATATTCTAGTTAAGTTGAAGTACAAAGTACTCACTAAGTCTGGAGGAGATTTAGGGGCGTAATAGTGATAACAATTACATAATGATATTGCAGAGCCCTACGGACTTTCCTTTAGGATGTGTGACAATGTATGGTTGTGGATCTTGCTGGCTGACTCCCTAAGCTACAATGTCTCTATTCTCTATTCTCTGAACTGAGCTACTACCTCCTCGCTGCTAGCTTACGCAGCACTTAAATGTAGATTCTACCAAAATGGCAACCTAGTTCTAAAGTACCGTTCCCACGCTACAAAAATCTACGTAAACGTTTCCCAGGCAAAGCTAAACATGAACATATTCCTCAAAACAACCTAATTGCAATTCGGCATCTAGATGACTCAGATTACTTTAGACAGCAAAGTTCACATCCGGTCACTTGTACGTGGTTAACATGAATAAACAGAAAATTGATGTCATAATCTAAAGTAATGAAAAATCTCTCATTACTCTGTTCTCATAGATCAGCAGAATTAAGAACTTTAAAATGTGCGAAATGTGTCAATAAGTCACGGCACACGAAAGAAGCATGAAGTAACAAGATTCCAGAATTTCATAGATACCAAGTATTCCTCAACCATGCACATGACAATGCAGTATTTATTCCAAATAACCTTTTGTTCGTTATTATTCATTTGATTTTACTATACATTATGGTTTTAGACGCAATGGCATTATTCTTTTCTTCCTTGAGATATCATGGAAAGAATATGGAATTCTAAAGATCTTCAGAGCAGTCTATAGTTTTGACTGAGACCCTAGAGCTCCGAGGTGTGTGAAGCACCGACTTATACCTGTGAGGAGAGATATTAAATACTAAAGCTCTATTGCTCCATTTCGCGCAGCATCTCTCACTCTCATGAGATGAACATATCAGACGAGAGAGAAGCCCTCGCTTCATGAATAATGTATCAAAGTTTGATGTAGTCTTCTCAAAATAATTAACTGCGTATCACTTTGCAACATTACAAGCTCTGCTTTGTGTCTTACACTTATAAAAGTATTTTCAATGCTGCCAACTTTAGAGCAAGCTGACAAATACCAGATCTGTTTTAGTGAACACAAATAATATTTTGCTTAACCCTCACCTTGTGTTTTTCAGTTAACTTAGAATTTTTTTTGTTTCTCTCTACTCACATGATCTTTCCTACCTGTTCGTCTATAGGAATATTATTCTTAGGAAATATTGCATTTCTATCAACTTCAGGTTAATAAGACAAAGTTTATTAAAGCTTATTTTTCTATCTACCTCATATAAATAAACTTTGAAGAATTAGCTACATGACACATTTCGTTACAGATTCAGAGGTAGTGATAGTCAATCGTTTGACACCTAGACGCTAAGTTTTGGACTCAAAATTAGATACTTTTTCTAAACAATTGGGAGAAACATTTTTTAAGGTAAGGTTTAAGTTGCCCTCCTATCTACCAGCAAGGAGCCAACCAGAGACTACTTCTGCGAGTGCATCTGTAGAGCAATTTCTAAAAAGATCCTCCTTGCTTTCACAGGTGGAAGCGGATGTGTCAATGCGCGTGTTAACCCTAAAGGAAACAGGTGTAATTAGCCAGCAGTTAACATGTTTTCCGACGAGACTGAAATTAAGGTGAATAGGACAGGAAGCAAAATTCTACTTCGGAAGGGTTACATTTTCGGATTCCAGAAACATTTAAAAAGTGAGGTACAGCTATGAACGTGCAATGTTAAAAGTTGCGTAAGTTATATCAAAACCTTTTCCATTGAAGAAATAGATGTCCTGGATATTCAAGAGGACTATAACCATGCGGCACCACCTAGTGACAAAATTCAGAGACAGAAAGTACTTCCTAATCTCAAGAGAAAAACTACAGAAGATATACGTGAAAGGCCATCACAATAGTTTTTAATATACTAGAAACTGAAGAGAGAAAACAGGGAAGAAGAAACCTCTGGAAGGAAAATTCCGCCAAAAGTACCCACGAGTATAGAGAAGGTTTATTATATTCTGAACACATTAAATGTGAAAACTGTAGATGGTACCGAGTTTTTGCTACACAACAATGCTGCGATGAAGGTTGTAATATTTTGTGAATCCAGAAACCTTAGAGTACTCGGTCAGAGTGACACAATATATGTTGATGGAACTTTCAAGTATTCCACAAGGTTTATTTATCAGCTATTTACAATCCATGGGCCCGTTAATGGACATTACATTCCAATTGTGTTTTCTTTGTTGAAGGACAAGAAAACTTCATCATATCAGAAGGAATTTTCAACAGTTGTTGATAAATGTATAATAAGCTAGCTCTGAAATTCTCTCCATCAATTTGAAGAAAGCATAATGAATACTGGAAGAGAAATGTGGACTTATGTTAAAATCCAAGGATGTAAATTTCATTTAACACAAATTTGGTGGTGAAAGATACAAAACTTGGGACTTTCACAAGACTACTGTTCCAGAAATGACATAGGAAAATTTGTGAACTACATATATGGTTTGCCAATGCTGGATTCTGATATGGTTGGTGACTGCTTTGCTGAAGACTTCATGGCAGTGATGCCGATCTCGGAAAAACTACAGATGTTTTGCGACTAATTACTGGAAATTTACATCGATGAAAATGCACTCTTTCCTCCTCCCATGTGGGCAGAACTAAGCTGCAACATACAGAAATACCAACGCTTGCGAAATTTTCCACAACAAATACAATAATCAGTTTTACTCCTGCAGCCCAGATCTGTATACATTTTTTGAAGTACTGAAGCAAATTCAGCTAGATACTAAATCAGTTTACTCCTGCAGCACAGATCTGTATAGATGTTTTAAGTACTGAAGCAAATTCAGCTGTATACTAAAACTGCAACTAATTCCTCAACAAATAAAAAAGGAAAGGTCTTATCCATCCTTGAAAATTAAGATGCAGCAAGTAGAAAATTTCAAATCTTAAAAAAAAAATTCAAAAATAAAATTCGTGAAGTCAATTTCTTATAAAACAAAACCTGGAAATACACGGAAATAAAATATATAAGGAAAAATACCGTTTATTTTAAAGACGAAAAGTAAATATTAGAAATGTCAAAATAACGAAGCACTTAAATGCAGATCCATTGTGAGTAAATTACAGAAAATAAATAATGACGAAGATGATAAACGTGGAATCTATTGATGTGAGAGCCAGATCGCCTCCTGGTGGTGCACTCTGGGTAACGCTAACAAACTAGAAAAACCACTAATTTAAATTTAAGCATTAGACGTTATTTTTCTTTTGGTACCACAGCCTTATCTGTTTGTTATTAATCATAAATACAAATAAGTAACATATTCAACCAGAAGTATTTTATGCTTCATTAAATATTATGAACAACAAACTGGAACTGTATTTGTTTTTCGACCGGGAGACTTTGGGCCTATGTAACTAGGGACTGGAATGGAATGCTTGGGGACTATGAAATTAAGGGACCTTAAAGGGTCCGGTAAGCTTCGGGACTATTTTTCTGACCGCGAGAGGCTTCGCTCCTGCACCCCTGCCCAGACGCACCCAGTCTCTAACGGTACCGGAGCCCCGCCCCGCCGAGTCCAACCCAACTAGAACGAAGCCCCTAAAGAAGAAATTCGGATGTTTGGCCTGAAGTCATAAGCACCACGAATGATCGGTACGCAGGTGAAAGTGTCGAGGGCTCTCCCTTCATAGAAAACAAATGAAATCGAAGGGACATTAGAATAATATAAAATATTAAACAACTCCAAATATTAATACCAAATATTAATAAAGAATTATGCTACAATAAGTGATTTGAAATAAAATTTGTATTTTTAGAGATATTTTGGTAGTACCTTCTCATCTATCGCTTAATTGTTTCCAGTTATATTAGACTATACAACATTCCTTCCCATAAAGAACAATCCATAGGCTATCCCCCCGAAAAACATAGAATACGCATTTTACTTACATGAAAATATTTTAAGATAAGATTTTAACAAAATCATTAGTCAAACTTTTCAAGAACATGGTTCATATAAAAGATAATTATTTTGCACTTACTGCCGCATCGTTAGAACGTACATGCTGAACGTAAATTTATCAAATTTGCTTTTTAATCTACATTTCGAAGTACGTGGTCACAGCTCACATAAAAAGCACACGGGTGTTTTGTAACTTTTTTTTATTTCATTGAATGGATTTCCAGTAAAATCTAGGTATCGAGTCTCTGTTTGGAATACAATAACCATCTGCATACATTACTTACGTGAATTTGGTGCAGAAAACAAAAGAAGCGGGGGGGATCGTGTCATGGCTTGTCAGCTAGTTAATATTACACGCTCTTAAAGCCATGATCTGAAATTCCAATTTGCACAACTGGTTTTGTGTCTTTCAGGAAAACGTGTGCCAAAACAATTAAACGGATTTTTAAACGGCAACTCTGAGAGAACCGAAACAATAATTTCAGAGGTTTGGTAACAAGCTGAAACATTTTACGCTGAGGTGATTCAGTGTATACTATCACGTAAAAGTATTTAGTTTCGTCACGTTGGCAGAGAGCAACTTGAAACAAAAGCCGGTTCCTGCTGCTGCTGCTGCTGCTGCTGCCCCTAGGGGCGGGAAGTGCTAATTAAATCCTTTCATCACAACTCCAGATGATCATATGTCGATGTTCCATGTGAAAATGCGCCCCGAGCCGAACTGCTGGATTTTTCTTCTTCTTCCTCCTCCTCCCTCGATTCTAAATATTGAGAAATGGCAGGGGGGAGAAAAGTTAATCAAGGGTGTGTTTATTTAATGAAGATAGCTTTGCTGCCCTGGGGGGCCCACTTTATTATTTTGTCATAAATAAAATGCCCGGAAACATAACACAGTTGAGAGCAAGGCTGTACAATATAAACCTGCCTCGAGGCGGCGCAGCAAAGCTCCTTTTGTCACGCCTAACAATGGAGGAATATTGTTTCGTCATTCTCCTTGGAGACATTTCACGTTTTCAAACTAGCAAAAGGTAACTTCAATGTTTGAGGAAAACTTGAAAGGAGCTTTTCTTTTGATCCGCTGTATCGCTGACGTCAGAGCGCTTTTAAAATGACAACTTCGTTATTTATATAATTATTTTTGTTACTGCTATTATTATTCATTTATACTGACAGAACCAAACAACCGAGTGAGGTGCCGCCGTAGACGCGTGTCAGGCGTGGTTTCGGTACGCTCAGGGTTTGATACTCCTAAATTACCCAATTTATGGTTTTCCCTGATCCGTAAAAGAATGCTAGGGTACCCGCTCATCAACAGAGATTTTTCTTTCATCCCGTTTCCTTCTCGTGTTTCAGGTGTGCTTCTAGGTTCATGGACTATGGCAGCGTCGGACAGGTGACGTAAATGCTTGCTCAGAAGAAAGAGTACTTACTGTCCGCCCAACACTAGAAGGGAAGGCAGACAAATCTTTGACTTTTGCTGTGTTTATGCTGGCCTTTCAGGTATGATAAGGATGTAAGGTTCATGTAAAGTTCACAGTCTTGTCACATAGCTCACCCATACATGAAACCTATCACTGCAGTTACTGTAACGAGCCTTAGATCTGGCAGCATGGGTGACTTATAAGCAGTCTGATATATTCATTCCGTGGTAACCAGGTCCACTACTAGAGCAGATATATGTTATTACTTTTTCTGCCATGGACTTACAGTAAGCAGAGAAATAATGGTATTTTATTTAAAAATTCAATGACGAGATTTATCCAGAAATACATGTTTTGATATTCTTTCAAACAAAATGTTATTTTAAACAGAAGATCCGCTTGTTTCTGATCGTATATTAACAGCTTAAATAGAGCATCGGTTAAATGAAACAGAGTATTTAAGTTTCGCATCTTCCAAGGAGAGACAGGAATATCTTTAAAAATAAAGAAGTAATAATAAAATAGGAAGATAGGAAAAATTCCCACGTCATAAGCTTTCCTTTACATAAGCATTTTTATCTTCTCTCAGGACATTATTTCTTTGAGGAAATACTGGAGCTTTTAAATGCAAAAGGACATAGATTTCGTATTATCATTTACCAGCATTTCAGATGTAATTTTACAGCTTTTACTGCTTGGCAGTTTCCAGCAAATCACAATTTTCGGCAAGAAGGGACCTGTCGGTCAAGGTTTAAACGATTGTTTTCCGAGAGAGTGGATTGGTCATTGTGATCCTATTGCATGAATACAAATTCTGCTACCCAGTAATCTGATTGAAATTTCTCATTTGGGTTGAATAGAGTTCTTCTGGTAAGCAATTCTGTATAAGTCAATCGGAAAAAATAGATTTCTCAATTTCAAGAGATTAAGATATATTGAATTATCCTTAGTTTAGTGGGACCTCGCCGCAAATAACTTTCAGATGTCTAGTTATTACATTTTTATATTTATCCCCATATATTTCTTATACTTACAGCGAAATTTATAAATTTGTCACAAAATGTATATGTTAATTTGTAATGTATATTAATTCCCATTAATAAATCTAATAGTGGTTTGACCATAAAGCTGGGTTAAAGTACTTGCATGTTGTTAAGTTGCCATTAAGGAATTTTCTCATTTTATATGAGAATTTCTTAGTGGCTTCTTAGTGGTTTCACGATAATGGGAGAATTAATATCATACTGGCATGTTGGCTATGGTAGCTCATGTGTCAGAGCAGCCGGGCGCAGACTGGGAGATCCGTCTTCAAATTCTGGCTATGGCATTGAAATTTTCATTCTGACTCTACCTGTCTGGAATTTGGCCTTCACGCGGTTAGTGGAAAACACAATTTAATTTCCAGAAATGGAAAAGTATTAAAAAAAGTCGTAGAATAAAAGCTTCTATGAATAGTTTATAATAGTTATGCAGAAGGTCATATTTGTAATATAGCATTACTTTTAATTACACTACTCACAAACACACATATGCAAATGCAGGTGCAGGGAATTTTAAAACGTTTCCTTTCTTAAGGGAACTTCAAAACACGTATTTACAGATATTACGTAGAATTCACTATTTCGATTTATTTGATGGTACTTGTCAAAATATCTCAATGTTTATGTAGCTAAGTCAATAAGACTGATCGCCGATACTGAATATGCTATGATCCAAAGTTCCCTTGTTCTTTCACAGGATGCTGATACAAGGCATCACCTGTGAATCCGCAAAGAGGAGCAAGAAGATAATTTTCTTCACCTTTCGTGTATCTTATTATACCAACGACATGTATAATGAATCCCTCTTATACCAGTGATATGTGTAATGAATCCCTCTTATACCAATGATATGTATAACGATATGTCTTATACCAATGATATGTGTAATGAATCCCTCTTATACCAATGATATGTGTAATGAATCCCTCTTATACCAATGATATGTATAATGAATCCCTCTTATACCAATGATATGTGTAATGAATCCCTCTTATACCAATGATATGTATAATGAATCCCTCTGATACCAATGATATGTGTAATGAATCCCTCTTATACCAATGATATGTATAACGATATGTCTTATACCAATGATATGTGTAATGAATCCCTCTGATACCAATGATATGTGTAACGAATGTCTTATACCAATGATATGTGTAATGAATCCCTCTTATACCAATGATATGTGTAACGAATGTGTTATACCAATGATATGTGTAATGAATCCCTCTGATACCAATGATATGTATAACGATATGTCTTATACCAATGATATGTGTAATGAATCCCTCTTATACCAATGATATGTGTAATGAATCCCTCTGATACCAATGATATGTGTAATGAATCCCTCTTATACCAGTGATATGTGTAATAAATCCCTCTTATACCAATGATATGTATAACGATATGTCTTATACCAATGATATGTGTAATGAATCCCTCTTATACCAATGATATGTGTAATGAATCCCTCTTATACCAATGATATGTATAATGAATCCCTCTTATACCAATGATATGTGTAATGAATCCCTCTTATACCAATGATATGTGTAACGAATCCCTCTTATACCAATGATATGTATAACGATATGTCTTATACCAATGATATGTGTAATGAATCCCTCTTATACCAATGATATGTATAATGAATCCCTCTGATACCAATGATATGTGTAATGAATCCCTCTTATACCAATGATATGTATAATGAATCCCTCTGATACCAATGATATGTGTAATGAATCCCTCTTATACCAATGATATGTATAATGAATCCCTCTGATACCAATGATATGTGTAATGAATCCCTCTTATACCAATGATATGTATAATGAATCCCTCTTATACCAATGATATGTGTAATGAATCCCTCTTATACCAATGATATGTATAATGAATCCCTCTTATACCAATGATATGTGTAATGAATCCCTCTTATACCAATGATATGTATAATGAATCCCTCTTATACCAATGATATGTGTAATGAATCCCTCTTATACCAATGATATGTGTAATGAATCCCTCTTATACCAATGATATGTGTAATGAATCCCTCTTATACCAATGATATGTATAACGATATGTCTTATACCAATGATATGTGTAATGAATCCCTCTTATACCAATGATATGTGTAATGAATCCCTCTTATACCAATGATATGTATAATGAATCCCTCTGATACCAATGATATGTGTAATGAATCCCTCTTATACCAATGATATGTGTAATGAATCCCTCTGATACCAATGATATGTGTAATGAATCCCTCTGATACCAATGATATGTATAATGAATCCCTCTGATACCAATGATATGTGTAATGAATCCCTCTTATACCAATGATATGTGTAATGAATCCCTCTTATACCAATGATATGTGTAATGAATCCCTCTTATACCAATGATATGTGTAATGAATCCCTCTGATACCAATGATATGTGTAATGAATCCCTCTTATACCAATGATATGTATAATGAATCCCTCTGATACCAATGATATGTGTAATGAATCCCTCTTATACCAATGATATGTATAATGAATCCCTCTGATACCAATGATATGTGTAATGAATCCCTCTTATACCAATGATATGTATAATGAATCCCTCTTATACCAATGATATGTGTAATGAATCCCTCTTATACCAATGATATGTATAATGAATCCCTCTTATACCAATGATATGTATAATGAATCCCTCTTATACCAATGATATGTGTAATGAATCCCTCTTATACCAATGATATGTATAATGAATCCCTCTTATACCAATGATATGTATAATGAATCCCTCTTATACCAATGATATGTGTAATGAATCCCTCTTATACCAATGATATGTATAATGAATCCCTCTTATACCAATGATATGTGTAATGAATCCCTCTTATACCAATGATATGTGTAATGAATCCCTCTTATACCAATGATATGTGTAATGAATCCCTCTTATACCAATGATATGTATAACGATATGTCTTATACCAATGATATGTGTAATGAATCCCTCTTATACCAATGATATGTGTAATGAATCCCTCTTATACCAATGATATGTGTAATGAATCCCTCTTATACCAATGATATGTGTAATGAATCCCTCTTATACCAATGATATGTATAACGATATGTCTTATACCAATGATATGTGTAATGAATCCCTCTTATACCAATGATATGTGTAATGAATCCCTCTTATACCAATGATATGTGTAATGAATCCCTCTTATACCAATGTCATATATAATGAATCCCTCTTATACCAATGTCACATATAATGAATTCCTCTTATACTAATGACATATATAATGAATCCCTATTATACCAATGTCATATATAATGAATTCCTCTTATACTAATGACATATATAATAGAACATTTTCCGCAAATGTCTTAATTAACACGAAATAGAAAAATAATCTCTTGTAAGACTAATAGTTTGTGGATAATATATAAACATAAAGGACATAACACATCAAATATTCCTGCCCTCCCTTGTGTGTTGAGGGCTCGGTAGTAAGATGCCACAGAAAGACAGACAATAAACGGCGCAGTGGGAAGACGTTTACGAGCTACAGCAGGCGATAACCTCCAGGTTTACAGTTGTTCTGATTGTATCCCGTACTCTCTCCGGAATCTTAAAGCTATGCAAATTAACAGTGGCACAGTAAAACACGATCGTCAATTTGCCGCCACAAATTTCTGACAAATACTTCGTTATTGTGTTTTCGAACGATGTGCAATGAGTAAAATGAGAGTTTAAAGTACTTTTATGTGTCTGTTTAATGTACTACCGTCTGTTTTTATATCTACTTTATATACTATTCTTACAAAATCTTATTGCTTACAATATACTTACAGTAAGTATAGGTGGTTTAGAATTGCATCCAAAACTTTGATTTATATATTTGACAGGAACCATTAGTTTTCAGATCTTCATGTCCCAAAAATATCATTAAAATAGTTTACCTACATCTAGGTGTATTAATAGCATAACTCAGTCGCTCTAGTTAGCTCATATTTTCAGATGCTGGCCTAAATCCCAATATTTCGGGTACAGATCCGAGTGAGACCGATGACTTTTATGTGCTGAAAAGCGACAGATTCATTTCAGTAGATTTACTGGCATCCCTTCGGCACACTGGCCCTGCTGATGACTTCCACAATTGAGAGCATCATTAAAAAATATTTACAGCACAACTCAAAAATAAAAAGTCGTTTAAATACCAAACTTGGCATTTAAGTCCGGATTAAACCTAAAATCTCGGTTCCATCCTTGGAGGGATGGTTCTGGACTGGACTATGCTACTCAGGGGATTCGGCACGTAAGCCAAACTTGGTATATTGTATCTTAAGCTGAAAGTGGGGCACCTCCGGAAGGAAGGACGAAGCGAGAAAAGACAGAGGGGCTATCCCAAGGTGCCATGACAGTACAGAGGGCAGGGTCCCTAAAATTGACCATTTGGAAATTCCCCGGCCTGCCACTAAAACCAGCTGCCCTCCCTGATACTGCCCACCATGTCGGTCGTGAGACCGGACACCGTCCCACCGGAAGAGGAAGTGTTTACCAGGAGCATATCATCCTGCCATGCAATGCCGAGACACCAACCGATACTACTGCTCTGATAGAGGCCACCAGATGAGAGATGATGTGAAATGATACCGGAGATGAAATGGACAGATGAGGAAATTCAGGAGATGTGATTAACTTATTCAGCACTAAACTGGCAACCCGGTAAAACACTTGAAAAGGCTCATGGATCAAGTAGGTCGGCCACAGGAATCGAACCGAGACCTCCCGAATGCGAGCCAGAGACGAAACTGCCTGAGCCATCCTGCTTGGTTTGGATCTGGGCTTATGTTCGCGCTTTTTAAGATTCAGACGGCCTCGAAACAGGAATTTCCATATAAATCTGGAGTTTAATATCGCCCCTCCCTACTATATGTAGTATAGAAGGTAAAGCCTGTACATCTTAGTGAAGGAGTATGCAATATGTGCACATTGACTAAAGAAATTACTCATATTCATATTTTTCAAATTATTATGTACAATGAAAGGATCGAGTCAGGCTGAAAAAGTGGCATAGCCGGGATTTGAACCAGGGATCTTGCGGTCTCCGTCTGGCTACTGGCCAACGTACCAGCATGACATTAAATTATCCAACTGACTCGTGTTTTTTCCGGTAAACTTCTCCATCTACGGACAGAGACCGGAAGATATGTGGTTCAAATCTTTGCAATGGCATTGAATTTTTCAGTCAGACTCTACCCTTTCATAGTGCGTCCTACCCACGGCTAATGTGAAAGAACAATTAATTTCTCTGATGTAAAATTTGTAACTATTTGAGCAATATGTACAGAACTTCAGGTACCAATGCCTCAGATAGATAGATTACGACCTTCAAAACTCAGTCCTATTTTTATTTTGAACCCCAAATTTATAGAAATTATCAGGAAATGTCGGGTAATACAGCCAATATAAATATTTTTAAAAGAACACTAGACTGTCATGTTTTCGACTGTGGGTCGCATCACGTAAATATCCTATTGAAGGTAACTATAGCAACGCCAACGTCTTTTGACTGGCGAAAGAAACGCTGCTGATAACTGCATATTAAACTGTGTAGGGGGGGAAGTTCACACGCGCCCTGTGGACAAGGGTTCAAGGGCCCCGCGATATGGCTTGAATAATAAAGAGGGGAAAGATTGAAAAAAAGAGCTTTACTGGTGTACGCCTTCTGCGGGGAATGGCTGCGGGCAACCTCACGAGTGTGTCGGTGTGAGGCGGGCTTGCCTGATCACAAGGATCCGCCATGAATGTATTCATTGTTACCTACACTCTTACCCACTTAGAATTTTTATTTACGTATATCATCAAGTATGAGAGAAACGTTTTTAACAAAGTAAAAACATATTGGCAATTCATTAATAATAGTAATACAACTAATATGAACTTTGCATTTAAAAAAAATTCTCCGGCACATCAAATTTATTTCAAAAGGAAACTATCAGGAAAAAATTGCATCCATTATTGTGCAGGTTGTATCCTCTTCACGAAATATTTTATACGACTATTATTTTCTTAAAACAATGAAATAAAGGCTAGGAACAGCATCATTGTTACCGACCCGTGTCCGACACTTTTGCATTTGTTTTTGAGATAAACTTTGAGTGTGTATAACTTGAAGCCAGGTAGCTTAAGAATCCCTATACCTGCTCACAGCCATAGCATGCGTGCCTATTAAAAATATTTTATTTCTTTAAGAAAGAATAGGCACTCTAGCATCAAACGTTTAACAGTTTTGCCTCATAATTAGTTAATGTTTTCGAATATGTTCTAAATTAATGCGCATTTTAGGTATTTTAGTGCAATATCTAGCTGTCACATTACGCAATAAAGAGGCAGTCATAGCTCAGTGGCTTTGTAAAATTGAATAAACAGTTAACTCTTATATGAGGTTTAGTTCAAAAATAAGTTACACCCACAGCAATTAAAGTTAAGCTACATTCCATTCATAGAAAGATGAATTATATGTTTTGAGGTTCCCTGAATAAAAATTGGTTAAAAATAGGAGTTTTTTATTAAAATATATTTAATATATTAAGATGAGAAATTAACCTTATATTTTAAATTTTGTAGCAATACCTTTTGCTGTCCTTTTCACAGGGAGTAAATTGTCTATAACCGTCAGAAATAAGCGATAGACAAAAGCTTTTTCAATGATATAGCTTTTCACTGACGCATTAACTTCACATTTGAGAGGTTCCATGTTCCAATACTGTAACCTATAAATTAATATTATTCTTTTTGTTATAGACGCTATCAGTTGCTATTAACATACTGCACGCTGGTGTGAAGACGTTTCATTCCATAGGAGTTCTTTTACACGCAAGTAAATTTATTGACATGGAAATATGAGACCTGAAGCTTTCCTGGTGACGAATATGTTCAAGATATTCTCGGGAAATAAGCCAGATGAAAAGACGATTAGAAATAGACGTTTCGGGAGCTTAAATACTCCCGTCATCAGGATACTTTTAAGAAATTTTATAACCACAAAATGGATGTAACACAAACATCAACAAGGACAAAACACAGTGTTTTTTGCGTTTTGTCTATGTTGATATTTGTGTTATATCCATTTTGTGGTTATAACATTTCTTAAAAACATCCTGATGACGGGAGCAGTTGAGCTCCCGAAACGTCTATTTCTGATCGTCTTATCACCGTGCTTGTTTCCCGAGAAGATCTTGAACGTTGCTACCATGGGTCTAACACTTTTAAGCACACCTAAAACCTATCGTCGGTATGGACCAGATTTAAACCCGCGACAGGGGACCGGTAGGCCAGCGCCTAGTTACTGTTGCATATTGATTGACTTTCCATATTTGAGTTTCTAGTTAAATAGATCAGACTTTAACAAAGAAACCACAGTCTTCTGAAACAGATCTTCTGCTGAACCACTCACTCATAATAAGAGAGATATTATCATGTTTAGCGCTTTGCAGTACAGGATTATATAAGAGATGTTTTCACCCTTCTCATCACATAAATCTGCAAATTTAGTTTTCCTTTAATATGCCCATAATATGAACGTGTTTTCTTTGTCTTCTGCGTACCTATAAAGAGCCCGTTTGCGTCACTGAGGCTCTACAGAGATTCGGTAAGAGATAAAGATGGTTCAAATAGTATTGAGGTTAGGAATGTGACAAACGGCTACCTTCGGCTGATGGTTATAACCGTCGCGGTTACATATAACGGTTACCAGTAGTGATTACATTATCTGTAATCATGTCTATCACGTCCACGGTTACATTTCAGAAGTTATTAGTAACAATTAACTGTAGCCATACTTCAATATGATCGATAGAGGTTTAACCCTTTTGTTCCCTTCTGTGTCGTACTTTGATTACCATAAAGGTTTATAATCGCATTTGCGTTCACATTCTTGCACATAAACTCAGTTTGCACTGGTGAACAGAAACCTGATTGCAGTTTAACATGTAATAATTTAAATATTCTCGTAGGGTTTTACATAAAAGTTGAGAATGTCAGTTTCAAAAGTGAATTTTCTAGAAAGAGAAAAACGCACATATAACATAGACCTGTCCAACCCCATAGTCCATAGATGCTCCTAGTACAGCAAGCAATTGCTGTTTCAAATTTCGCGCAATAACCGAGACACTGCATACTAGCATTTCTGTGATCAAGGCAATGATCGCGAGTAGTATATGCACTTGACCATTTTGACGTGCACTCTTTAACTGTTTGGTTTTGGGCGTGAAAGACCGGTTAATTTTGCTCAGAGGCCTCTTTATCAGGCTTGATTTTTCTTTACACATCATAAATCTACGACGCAAATCCACCGTCTTTAGTTCTCTTCCGAAAGGTTTCATCGCCCGAAAATGTCCACCACCCTCCGCCGTGTTGAACCCGTTACCTCGGGAGCCGAGAGCTAGGATTTTACCTCTAAACAACGCCATCTGACCGGGTTTGGAGCGCCAGGTTATATATTCATTTTTATCTGCTCGTAATTATTGTTGGACAGCGTTAGAAAGAGCAAATATGAGCAATATTAGCAACAAGGGTAAAATATAAGATAAAATATAAATTATAAGGTTACGATGGAGTTGAATTACTTCATTTCAATCACTAATAGCAATTTGCAATGTAAATGTGTGCTTGTGAAGGTTACGATGTTAAAAGCCACATACAAAACTATTTAAGAAGTACCAGGGTCCTTTAAGAGCTGCAATTTTACAAGATCAAAAGAAACAGATCAAATATTAGAGAAGTATATCTACAAACATGTCTACGCACACCCTGCACTACGCTTATGGTGTATCATTGAAATTTGTTAAAGGGAAGGGAACGTTTAATGATGAGGCAATAGTAAATAATGTGTAACTGCTATAGCAAATACATTCCATGAAAGCAGCTTATCCACAAAATTTGCAATTGTATGGCAATGTCGACCAAAGAGGCCCATTGTATAGCTACTTTTGATTTTCTTAAGTAGATTTTCATTGATATTTCAAAACAAGAATAGCTTCTTGATTTGCGTCCTTTAAATGGAAATACGAAGGGTAAAATCACATTTAAAGTAGTATATTGAATAGTGAAACATTATGGCAGTTTTGAAAACTGCTCCTGTATTATGAATAATAGGGATACGCTTTCCAGTAATTCACAAAAATTCACAACGATGTATTGTATGGGAAGCCAGTAAAGTAAATTTATGCAATTAACATCATGGTGAAAGTTTTCAACAAAATGCAATAAGGCAGATTTCGGAAAATTTTAGGCGACGTGCAAGCCCGATATAAATTCATATCACCCTATGCAAATTCACACTGGACACGTGCATGTTTTCAGAAATTCTTTGCGATTATATGCGGTATTCCAAAACGTTTACCAGTTATACTGAAAATCTTGTTCGACAGATTGAAGATTTAGACCTTCTAAGGCACTTTGCTCTCGTGACTGACCTGACTTGAATGATTTGAACCAGAGAACTTAGGGCAAAGATGAAAGATAAAGGTGTATAGGATCATGTAAGTGGTTTCAAAACTAAGTTACAGCCTTTGCAATTAGGTTTATCAACAAACGATTTGAGACTTTTCCATTCTGTTAAGAGATGACCGGAGGAATTGAAGATGAGATCTTCTATTAATTTTATGAAAATATTGGAGTTATTAAAATATTCGACCAAAGATTTACTGACTTAGAAAATGATGGATTCTTTTAAATAACCCTTGGAATGTGGGTACCGATAATAATCAGTTACCGAAGTGTCAACTGGAACTCTGATCTTCATGCTGATTCTTTTCTTCAAACAACTGGGAGAGGCTTCAAGTTGCTTCCAGAGGGCAGATTTCCTCAGCTTAGAGATTTCAGTTTGGAGTTTAACTCAATGTTTAGCAGTACTTAAAGTGCTTTCTCTAATATTAAATTCATAAAACATAAATACAATAGCTGTCTCAGTAATGGTTCTTTCACCTACTAGACTGACAGCAACTAATATAAAAGTGCAAATCACTGCTTTGGGAAGGAGTGGCACAATTGTTAGTGCTCACGTTAATTCTTGCATTTTGAACTTTGGTAATGTGCCTTATTTCAGAAATTTGTTAGGTGCACTTTGCTGTTAGATATATCTGAATGGGAACGTTTTTGTTGGTGGCCCTCAGTATGAATTCTCTAAATATATTGACTCCCACTCTCTCTGAAGTTGTACAGGCCTGATCTAACCATTCATGAAATGCAGATAATTCCAGTTAATATACAGCATGGAGCTAATCCAACAGCAGCACAAGGTGTGATGCTAAAATAATCAACCAAAGTCTGATTGGTCTCCAAATTACTCTCTTAAACTACTGAAATTAAATTTAATTAAACCACACCCACCAGCATGCAAAAGAGGAGTGAATAGCTACCTCATAAACCTCTTTCTACATAATACACATAATCCATCCTCTAAAATCCTGAAAAAAAAAAAAATCCTTTCTCCGGTTAAACCCAATTTGGTGTGAGCACGCAGCAAAAACCATCGAGCTGTGTACAGCCTCTCGACACTACGGAAGGCCAGATGTTGCTTTACTTTGATAACCAGTTATTTTATATGTGCTACCTCGTTAACTTCTACCGGATATCTAGTTTATTTATTATCACTACAAGCATTAATATATAACTACCTGCCTGCTCAAATCTTTCAGAAACCGTTATATTGAACTAAATATTACACTACCTTCTACCTATCTCTAATTACATTTACACAGTGACCGTTGTGTCTTTTGAGAACCACAGTCAACACTTTTGCTATTTACTTCTGTTTGTACTGTTAAGTTTAAAATTATCTCAGAGTTCTAGAATTTTCATTCCACTTCTTTAAGTAAAACTGCTCTATTCTGATATAAAAAAGGCGTCAGGATCTTGGATGAAAGCAAGAGATAAGTGCAAATATAAACTAGTTTCCTCTGTAGGTACAAGTAAAATAAAAGCAATGTACATAAGGTAAAATATTGTTTACATTTTGTTCCGTCTGCAGCCTGTGAGGTTCAGGGGGGAGAACTTTGCTCTTCTTCGCGACGTTGCTGAGACGAAATAATCTGAATATTTAAATTGCAATCTCGTTTCTTTATCTAAGTGGGTTGGAAAGTAACCTCATAGAACAGGAAAAGAAGATCCTGGAAGAACAACAATTAATAGTTCTTTCATATTAGCGGTGTGTAGGACGCACTATGAAAGGATAGAGCCAGACTGAAAAATTCATTTCCATTAATTGTACATCATAGTGGTCTGAACTATAAAGCCCGGGCCTTAGAGTACTTACAGCATAGTAATTCGTCATTAAGGTAGTTGTCTCATGTGTTTATGAGAACTTCTGAGAGGTTTACCAAGAAAAATACGAGTCAGTTGGAGAGTTTAATGTCATATCCGCAGGTTGGCCATAGTAGCTCAATGGGTAGAGCGGCTGAACGGAGACCAGAAGATCCGTGGTTTAAATCCCGGCTATGGCATTGAATTTTTCAGTCTTACTCTATCCTTTCATAGTACGTCCTACACATGGCTAGTGTGACAGAACAATTAATTTCCATTAATTGTACCTAATAGTGGTCCGAACTATAAAGCCCGGGTCTTAAAGTACTGTGACTTTGTGGGTTCATGAAATGAAAAGTCCAATTGCACCACTCAAAAATGTTCTTTATTTCCACCGACTTACAGTTGAACAAATGCCAGTTACACAGAATTACGTAATGCACACAATTACGATTCACCAGTTCGTCCGCTACAGTTTCTCTTGCACTCGCAATTACGTAAACTCCTCCGACGCACGTACACTAGCACGACGCTGCTTCGCTGCTCGCCAAGAACTCTCTGACTCCACTCATTGCAGCCCTTTTTATAGGAATATCATTGTCTTCTAGAAGTCTCTGGTTTCCGTGAATCACCGCGAAAATTCCAGATGGCAGGCAAAGGGGGAAGAGGCGGCCAGCGACCAGTGAGACTCCTCAGTTAGTGACTGAGATTAATGAGGGGGTGTGGCTCGGCTGCCTCTGGTCCCTTCTCAGCTGTCGTTCGTCTGGCGTTCCGATAATTGGGTGACAATAC
This sequence comes from Mantis religiosa, assembly GCA_030765055.1. Taxonomy (NCBI): domain Eukaryota; kingdom Metazoa; phylum Arthropoda; class Insecta; order Mantodea; family Mantidae; genus Mantis; species Mantis religiosa. The sequence continues at coordinate 145,684,974 of CM060957.1, read as the reverse complement.
TTACATGTTGTAAGTCGCCATTAAGGTAGCTGTCTCATGTGTTTATGAGAACTCCTAGTGGTTTACCGAGCAAAATACGGGATAGTTGGAGAATTTCATGTCATATCGGCACGTTGGCCATAGTAGCCCACTGGTTAGAGCGACTGGATGGAGACCAGAAGATCCGTGGTTTAAATCCCGGCTATGGAATTGATTTTTTCAGTCTGGCTCTATCCTTATATATATATATATATATATATATATATATATATATATATATATATATATATATTGTTTATTAACAATGCCCCGGAATCCCGCAAGAGTTCATTTACTGTCATTATCTACAGATATAGGACAGACAACTCCACTTAAAATCCATTATTTTAAGCCAAGTTTGAACCTGCGATTAGCCAGCCCCTAACCAAGACAGGCAACCCCAAAATGGAATATTAACAGGAAGGGTTTGTTAAATTTAGCGCGGGTTCTGTGAGCGGGACTAGGTGGAAACAACAGGCAGTAGACTATAAACGGCACCGTGTGATGACACTCAGACCTTCTTTTTCCCCAATTTGTCCCTAAAATATCGTACTGGAAACTTAGAATAACAACGAAGGATTCAATGTCCGACTAACTTACAGTGCAGTAAATATTGTGACTTTGTGGCTCGTAGAATTAAAAGTCCAATTTGCCGAAATTCTAAATGTTCTTTATTCGCGTAGAAACACACTGCGTAGCAGCAGCATTACATCACATATCACAATCTACAACACCAAGGTCCATGACAATAACAAACAGCTTACTCAACTTCCACTGTTTACAACATTCTGGTTACATGTTTTTACAACTGTTTACTACTTACGACTGACTTTTGACGTGTCGTCGCCCTCTTAAATACCTCAATGATATATTCGAGAGACTTCTGGCAGAAAATAAGAAAAGCAACTATTTTCTGTCAATCGAGATATCACTGGAACCTTCCTTACGTGAAACCCTATCTGGGCCGGCAAGTCACTTATCTCAAGCGCTATGTTTAACTGCTCATGCAAGCACTGTCTGCCTGTTACCTTTATCTGCAAGCTCTTTGTGTACTCAAACCACGCTTATCTCTCGGCACCGAAACTTTCGTGCTTTTCGCCGCGACAGTACTTTGACGTATCACGCTTCATACTTTGTCAACTACTAGGTTACTTACTATTCCTCTAAAAAGGCAATTACTCTGTGTACTTCTTTAATCTTCCCTTCAATGCGGTTCTCTTCCTGACTAGGATTTTCAGTATGTGCCTCGCCCTTGGGTAGTTTCCACGAGAGTGGAGAGAGGCCCGGGTGATTTGAATATTGAAACCTGGGAAGAATCCGGTACACCCTTCCAGCTAGAGATCCATTAGCCTCCTCTCCACCCTTTCGAAAGTTCTCGAGAGGTAATTCTTGCTCGCTTGTCCCCAATATTGGTAGACATTCAAGCCATTCCTGACCACCAGTTTGGTTTTCGTCCTGGGCACTCGACAGTTCAGCAGTTGCTGCGTGTGGTGGAGACCGCCAACCTGGGCTTCCAGGAAGGCGCCTTCACGGCCGCAGTTGCGCTGGATGTCGAGAAGGGCTTCTCTACGACATGGCATGCCGGACTCCTACACAAAAGATCCATCTGGGGCTCCCAACACAAATGATCAACATTCTACACAGCTTCTTGCGACATCGCACATAAAGTCTCAATCGCGGGGAAAACATCAACACTAAGGCCAGTGAGAGGTGGAATCCCCGAAGGCTCTGTGCTATCCCCCACCCTCTTCAACGTCTTTATGGCAGATTTCCCCACAGAACCACGAGTCGAAATGGCACAATACGCTGACGACGTGTTTCTGTTCTGCAAGGACAAACACATCCTCAGAGCCTTCAACCCCATTCAAAGACATCTCCGCCTAACACAACAGTGGTTCCGGCGTTGGCGGATGTCCGTAAATCCGGACAAAGGCCACGCCATACTTTTCACAAAGCGCCACACCCCCGCAGACTGCCCCAACTTCAGCTACCGAGGTCGAAGGATAGAGTGGTCTAACTCTGTCCAGTACCTAGGAGTAAACTTGGACAGAGGTCTAACTTTTCGCCGGCACATCAGGGACCTTTCGGCGAAGGTACAGGGAGCAATTGCTTCCTGGTACCCAATGCTGGGGTCGACCTCGGTGCCAGTCCGCATGAAGTTGTACCTCTTCCGAGCGCTGGTAATCCCGGTGATGCTATATGCCTGCGAGATCTGGGGCATGACAGCAGACAGCTGTTTAGCATGGCTTCAACGTGCACAGAATAAAGGACTGCGGTCTATCTATTCTGTGGGACGTTATTTCCCTACCAGGTTGCTCCACGAAGCATCGGGTCTTCCATACGTGGAGGATCAAATTAGTCGCCGGGCTTCAAAATTATACGCAAGTTTACCATCACGCAGAAGCGCCCTTGTCAGATCACTGGGAAATTATGACCCCACTAGACGCCGATCTAGACTGCATCGGGTCCCCCGTATGGCATGCGGGCACCCTAGATAACCCAGGAGCTAAACCTATCAGCAGCTAAAGCTGAGCTCCTCATAATTCTTCCAAGCTGTTTGGCATCTAAATTTCTCCCCAACTAAAATACAAAAATTAAAAAAAAAAAAAATTGGGTGCTAAGTACTGCATCCTCCCCTTCAACCCGAAGGTACTTTGGTAACCTCAAAATTAACTCCCAATCAAAAAACCTACATCACCTTCATCCTACATCATTCAATAAAATTCCTACCTGCGGTAAAACCCTTAATGGGTGGGCACGCAGCAAAAACCTTCTGGCTGTATACAGCCAGCCAGCACGAGCGAGCGAGCGAACTTCTTTAACCAGTATAGTCCAATTGGTGAGTAAACGAAATGTTTACATTAATGCTCAAATGTTCGCTAAGCCCTTCAAATCTAGAGTTACCCGATATTCCAGGAAATCTCGAAATGATTTTTATCAGATAGTTTACTCTAAATAACATTGGAAGTCAGGACTCTTATATATGAGACAGACACGCTACCCGTTCTCCTGTTGATCCACATAAACCTTCACTGCATATTTCTTTGTAGGTCTCAGAATACAGTAGAATAAACCATAATCAGCTTTTTTAAAAACCATGTTGCCACATAATGGTTTTGAAATGTGATGCTGCTTGCATGGCCACCGGAATAGCGACCTACTACTTGATAAAAGCATAAATATTTCAAAAATAAAACAAAAAAGTATCTCGAAGCTGGTTAATGCTATAAATTAATTAATTTAGATAAATTGTACGTTTTAACAAATTCACTGATTTTGGGTAGTAGGATTTTAACTGTCATGGGAGATGTGGCTATTATTAAGACTCGAGTACATTTTTACAATTAAATTGTTGTAAGTTCTATGTTTGAAATACTTGTGAAAATTAAATCTACACTATTATGTGAATGCGTATCGGCTATTTTTCACTCTGAACATTTATTTTCCCTCAACAACATTAGTTCATTAGTAGTTTTTATTTCTTTATTTTTTATTTTTAGTGAAGCATAATTTTTCCGATCATGGTCTCAAAAGTCTTCTCAGAACAAAAAGTAGAAATTAATTAATTAAATTCAGAAATATGGCATTGAAGGTTTACATATAATACTGAGAAGGAAAGTGACTGGAAATGTCTATATGAGATGCATTTTTGGCAAATTTGAAATCAACCTGCCAATATTTCTTTGAAGAAAAATATATGTCCATCTATTTAGTGGTACAACTTAAAATATTGACTGTCTGGTTATATTTGACTATCATATGGATAGTTATTAAACATTATTAGTAGAAAATGCTAGAAATAGTATTTACTATATGAAAGCTTTAAAAAAAGTAACCAAGACTTTCACGTCTGTTTATTTTTACACATTTATATTACCGGGTACACAAAAGTATTATGATGATATATTTACATAAAATAGGAGCTCAAATGAATTGTTTCTGAAACTCGTGAAAACATTCATTCCGGCCTAATGCTATAATTATTATACAGTAGTTACACAGATTGTTATATGAGGTACGTCCAGAAAGTAAATTATGTTTAGTGAAAATATTAAATTGTGTACAGATACAGAAAAATTATTTGTTGCACAAAATTCTACAACTCTTAAACTACTTCTCCACATAACTGCCGAAATTTTGCAGGCATTTGTCATAGCAAGGCACAAGTTTTTGTATACATTCTTCATAGACGATTGCCGCCTGCGTCTTCAACCAGTTGAAAACATTTTCTTCAGCTCTTCGTCATTGTTGAAGTGTTGACCGCCAAGGAAAGATTTGAGATCAAGCGAGGTCAGGGCTGTACGGGGGGGGGGGGGGGGTGGTCAAACACGACCCAGCCAAATCCCTGTAGGATGTATTTCGTCGCATTTGCAGTGTGTGGTTGTGCGTTGTCGTGAAGAAACACAACACCTTTTGACATCGCAAATTTGCCGATAAATTTCAAATGGTTTCACTTTCTTAGCATTCAGAAAACGAATTACAGATCTGGTGTCAGAAGCGCCGAGATTTTCAATCAACACCGACATTGTAAACAAGCACAACAAAGCGCACGTGGCTGACAGCGATCTCACAATGGCGCACGTTTCTTTTCTTTGATAGAGAGCATCTACCACGCATGTGCGGAACTGCGATTGCAGCGCTGCAGCGGAGATAAATTGAAACAGAACTTACTTTGTGGACGCCCCTTGTAGTTTAAAGACACTCTGGTGAAAGTGGAAGGCCCCCCCCCCCCCCCGACATGCCGAACACCGTTTCCTGGTTCTTCAGTAATAAAACAGATTATGAATTAATGGACATATAAGGCATGGTTAAAGACAAGTCGTTCCAGATAAATGATGAAAAACGTCTAGTGAGAGTGGGTGGTCTGGAAATCAAAAATGGTGCCTCCAGAGTAGTTGTAGAAGTTACCATTACAGGAGTAGTTGTAGAAGTTATATAAAAATAAACGAAAATGAGTAGAGAGTGTGACGTAAATGGAGCATATACGAAGTGTATAATACTTGTAACGACTATTCTGCACTGTCACGTTTAGGTATAATTGAACTCGAAAGAGAAAAGCTCCACACAACCAACATCGTGGACAAATTGTAAACATCAAAATGTTCGCAAGCTTGGTAAACAATTCATTAGTGAATCATAGCGAGATACATCTGTTTACTTCCATCTGGTGTTAATGTTATTCACAGAAATCCATGCAAGAGAAGCTCTAACGCACTTGTTTGAAGCTCTACGATTTTGGTCCCTGAACACCTCCTGGGATATACAAATCGATCTCTCTACTAAGAGAAATAACTATCTAATGTGGTTGTTAACGTATCAGAATTTAGAATTTAATTCAACTGGGAGAACCGTAATATAAGACTCTCTATTGAGTGGGTTTGTCATCAACTCATCACTGTATCTGTGTTTATATTTCAATTGTAGAAAAAATTAAACACGTACCTTACGGATAATTAAGTCATTATCATGGCCTATACAACTTAGGGTGACATTTAGAGCAATGTTAGCTACTTATATTTATTGCAGCTAACACCTTCAATAATGAGGGATGTATTGAACATTACAAGTCGCAGAACCGAAAGACCTGCTGAAAAATCTGAAAATCTAACGCTCGATATCCCGCCCATTGCTGGAGGTGCCGAGAGAAGGGATAAACGTATCCCGACCAAGCAGCCCTCTAATGACCATGAAAAGTATTGTTTCCTTTGAGTAAGCATCCGCGCCATCTGCACCACTATAACTCACAAAACCTAGAAGAACCCCAAAACATAAAAAGAAACTAGTGAAATCGAGGTAGATGAGCAAAACCACTCTAGCATTTGCTTACCGACCAGGAAACTACGAAAACCTCGAAATCAGAGTATGCGGTCGACAGAATTTAAACCGGAACCTTCGAATGCCAGCTTCAAAATTAGCGAGCAGCTATCTGTAAATAGTTAAACCTTTTTTATTAGTTCCATTTATACCAGCCTTTAACTGCAATGGTCATATCAGCAACCGTTCTCCGTTGGAACATATCGAAGGTGTTAACTCGTATTCGTTGGGTTTTAATCATTAGAACACGCACACTTTCGCACTCTCATTCATACTTCCAGACTCCGATTATCTTGATCGGAGAAAATTCCCCATCCCCACTGCCGGGAATCGAACCCAGGACCCCTAGCACAGCAGGCAGGTGCTCCACCGACCCAGCTAAGTTAAACGTTGTCTCCGCTATTTACACGTAATAAAGTACGAATTTTTCTATTTGAATTATTTCTAGCCAGATGCATTTTGCGATTATTTTAATGTGCAGAGACAATTTAGACATCAAGGGATTTTCTTTGCCCCACTATTGTTTATTTTATACAGCTTCTACAAAATATTAGGTTTGATATTATATGCATTTCAGGATCATCAATATGAACTTAACAAAAGTAGTTTCATTACACATTTTGTAAGTACAAGAGATATAAAGGAGATTGTTCTGATTCCAGATCACAGTATGCTGGTTTTGAAATTCCAGTCTATTTCCATAACATCGCAGAAACAGCTGAATATCAACAGCACATTAAAATTACAAGGTTCAGATAAATTAAAGCGGAGATCCCTGATGTAGCCCATACTATAAATATTAATTTAAGTAATTAATCTTATGGTTATAGAGATCTGTTATTCTTTATCATACACAAGTTATAGAAATAATACAAAATATCTTCACAATAAGGAGGACTTCATGGACTATTGTCAAAAAATTAGAGAATGAACATGTTATTTGCCATGTAAAGATCTTAAATATATGTAATTTTAATCAAAATCAATTATTTTTTAAAAATAAAAGGTTTGAAAAAGTGTTCAATGCTTACAGCGAGTGTCTAATCTTATACAGAACTTAAACATCAAATTTGATATTTCTCTGAGACTCCCTATCTAGGTTATGCTGCTCACACACGAACGCACACAAACAAGAAAATGTTATTATGTTACATTCATATAGCTTTCTCTATCATGTATTGTTTATAGTAGGTATACAAGTCATTCTTAATTGATTAATCTATTTACAGAAATAAACCATTGAGAAATGGTTGCAGTGTACGTTTACGAGGATGATCTGAAAAGTTCTCGGCCTGATAGTGAAAACCGACTATTTATGCTTTCAAAGTAGTTCTATTCTTCAACATATTCTCCTCTAATATCAATACATTTTGTCCAGCGGTGTTCCAATGCCATTCATTACCTCCTATCTGTAGTGTTCCTCTGCAAGTGCTGCAAAGTACCCATTTACAGCTGCAATGGCTTCTTCATTGGACGCATAACGCCAACCAGCGAGGAATTTCATCAGTTTTGGAAACAGAAGTCCGACGGAGCCAAATCTGGGGAATAAACTTCATAGCGCAGATCTGTCAATTTCCCCATTGCCAAAATACTTTGGTGGGCAGGTGCACTGTCCTGGTGGAATTTTTTCTTTGTTAACCCGGGTCTGTCTTCACGAATGCTTGCATTCAGTTTGGTTAGAAATTGAGAGTAGTTTTCTCCAGTAATGAAGAACCACCTCGACTGCTGCTTGGATTCGGATGTGTAGTGGTGCATCCATTGTGATGTATGGCTCAAAAAGCCACTTCTGTTTTTCTGAAAATTTGCCAAGCACATTTCAGAAAGTGTCGCGCAAATGCGGTTGTTATCCACAATGAGGATACGCGTAAACAAAGCTTTTTCATGCATAATTCCTGATGCAAGATGTGACCAATACGTTTCTTTGAAATTCAAAGAGCATTAGAAATTTCACGCACCTTTGTAAGCCGATCTTCCAACATCATGCCATGCACTTCGGTGGTTACAGTTTTTGGACGTCCTTCGCGTCTTGGACACCTTCACGGCCACGTTAAAAACCGGCCGCCCATTTCTTCACAGTGGAAACAGAAGGTGAACTGTCACCATGCACACTTACAATCCGCAAATGAGTTTCTGTAGGTGTTATAGCTTCTTTTACGAAGAATTTTATCACAGCACGATGCTCAAATTTCTTCATTTTCAAAGCAGTGCTCACTTTTGCTGCTTCAAACAACCCCCTACAGTCAATAATTATCTGGAATGACTTGTAAGTTTATATAGGATCTATTAACATGTGTAATAACATAAGGAAAAAAATCATGCAAGTAGTGTCGCGATCTATGGGTGAGGCCGAGAACTTTTCAAACCAGTCTCGTATAATGCATACAAGTGGCCCGCCTCGGTAGCGTAGATGGTAGCATGTCTGCCTCACGTTCAAGAGGTCCCGAGTTCGAATCTCGGTCAAGGTGAGTTACCTAGATAAGGCTTTTTCCGGGGTTTTCCCTTATCCTTCAAGACGAATGTCGGGTAACGTTAAGCTCCATGGACACTGCACTCATCTGAGCAACATTTCACCCAATTCATTCACCGTTCGATATAACTTAACGTTGGGGTGGACGTAAATTAAAATAAAAAATTGCATACAAGTGTAACAACGACCGTCTGATGTTTAAGTCCTGGAGCCTATAAGTTGCCCTTAATATTGAATACCCTTTCCATGGAATTGCGAAAAACAATTATAAATCAACAACATTTAAAGGAATGTTAAAGGTATTGAGAAGTTTTAAACACTAATAGCGTATACCTCGAAAATGCCCTGTGTGACAAAAAGTATTTGAAATACATTTTTTGTGAAATAGATCTGCATTTCTTATGTTGCGTATTTTGTCTCTCGTTTCTTTACCAGTTATACAAAACAGTGCATAATTCCTCCCAAGGAAAGTAAACTTCTCAGGCTACTATAGAAAAATGCCAGAGGTACAGTTTATCATGTAAATGCCTTAAACTTATGGTATTTTATTTAAAATTGTTGGAAGTATTTTTTGAGAAAAAAAAAACCTTCAATGTAAATGCTTTGGAGCATTTGCTGATCCTATATTTTAAAATGTATGAACTTAAAAGAAGTGTTGTATCCACTCGAACCTTGGTTTCTGGGTTACTGTGTTCACTAAAGTACATGCCAACAACTATTTCTAATTTTTCGAGTTAAAGGGACACCAAAACATGTATATTTCCTGTAAGTTGTCTATATTACAGATTTGGATGAATACAATGCAATCGCAACCTTCCAGGTACGTGGCAGGGAAAGTAAAATTGAGCTTACTGTATTTGGAAGTAAGGTATGTGGACAATTAGTGGGCAATACGTTTAATCGCACAGGGGTAGTAGGTAGGTCATTTTGTGGATGAATTAAACAGCCATCTCATTTCACGGTTCATCAGCTGAATGCCCTGGCAGGTTTTGCTAATGACGCAGAGTAATGTCGTTCATTGAACTAGCCCAGTAAAACCCTGTACTTCACTGATGTACACTAGGCATTTTGTTATTTCTTTAGCGTTTATCCTGTTTATTCTCGGTACCTCTCGTCCACTGTATTGCAAATCTCTGAACTTATCTGGCCATAATTCCTCTGTCCTAGAACCAAGCATAGACATCGGTTCCAGTTTGTTTGTCATGTACTCGATCTTCCAACGTCCTGATATCGAGTAATGATAGGAGGGTAGTATGGAGTATCATTTACATTTCTAAAAGTAACTTATCTAGTTTTTAAATAAAAATCACCAAATCATCATCAGTGCATACTACTTAGAAGTAATTGTTATGAACTGCCGCTTTTGAAAAAGTGGTATTCATTTTGTTGCTATAAAATTATGTCATTAAAAATGTTGCAAATGATTTGTATGAACTAGTCGGAAATTGTGGAATATGTAGTTTAAATCATTTATAAATTAATTCAATTTGATAAAATATGATTTTTTAAATATACAAAATATGTATAAATAAATATTTATAGTCCTAGACCACAGACCAAGTCTAAAATAATAAAAGAAATAGCTTTTGTTCGATTTCAACGAATTTAAGTCTTGAAACATTTACTTTGGATTTAAATTAAGCTATATTTCTATTTATATACCTAATCATTATTGTTTATCCACTAATATTATACTCAAAACTCATTTTTAACTCTATTTCTATTCGGAACATTTTATACGGTGTAGCGATATTTCCGCCTGCCCATTATTCTAATATAACATAAACTAGTGGATGTTAGTGATTCAGGATTTATTAACAATTATGTAAACAGTTAATTCAATAGAAAATATCTATGATTTTTGTTGTAGTATTTGTAAGAATGTATATGTATAAAAGATGTCTAAAATCGTGTAGACAATAACATACAGGGCTTAGCCTCTTCTTAATGTCTGCTAGGTTTCGGGGAAAGTAATGGTTGCCAAAAGGGTTATTAACCTTTTCTTTTGTATAGCCAAAGAAAGGAATATACCGTTTCTCGGGAGCTGTAGAACAGGCCAGTGTTGGCGTAGAAACAGGGGCAGGAGCACGCTGGCGTAGTCTAGGATAGGGAGCAGTGTTATGCCGTAGCAGCATCAAGCGGCGTTGAGAAACTTGCATCCAGAGAAGCACGAGGAGCACATGACGGTATCTAGAGTATTCTAGGATTAAGATAAATATTTTGTAGCTTCGAGTACAAATGTTATCCATATTTACGAGTATATTGCGCGAGTGCCGTCTAAATTACTGAAAAACATGCAGACCATCCGAGTAATGCGATGCCGACACAAAAGTGTTAGAAGACTTTCTTGTTCATGAAACCTGAGAAGAAAACCCAAATTCCCAGTCCAACTACAGCAACTACTCCATAGTTTAGTTGTGATACAGATCCTCGTCGAGGTGGACCCTGAGATAATAGCGCCTCCTCAGCCACAACAATGACGAGATCGTCGCTTCGAAGCCCGACGGAACGTTACCTTCGAGATAACGCGACTACGTCTATATGAAGTATTATACTTTCACGTCAGATATTATGAAATAGTTGGTATTCCATAATACCCGACACGTTGTCTTGGACAACGAACCTTTAAAGTAATGGACAAAACATTGCCAGCTAAAAGTCCACCACAATATAATAAACTACAGAACAGCTTCTCGGGTTACCAGCTGTACGATATTTATAAACTTGAGCAACTTTATAAATATCGCACGGCTAGTAACCCGAGAAACTCTACTTAATAATCATAATAAACTTTCTTTAGTTCCTTTAGTATACCTTACGCTTAACATCAATGTTCAAGTCACATGCGTACTAATGGGTTAAAATGCTTGAAAATTTGCCTGAAAAGGCTTTTGAATATCATTAAATACACTTACTTCTGTGTCGAGTTAAATGGCAACAATAAGCTGTCAAATTTCAGTGTAGTGCATCATGAGTCTTTCTTGATAAGTTCATGATAGCAACAGCAAACTGGGTCGAAATATCGGTATTCCATATTTCCAGACTATTCCATAATACTTTCCTCTCCCGAATCAAGCTCAAACATGGACTGCGACTAACTGCGGTCAGTCCTGCTGAGTATATACGTATTCTTGCTCAGTTGTGTTTATTGGATAAGTGCAAATATAGACAATCGCGATTGTTGCAATTAATCTTAAAAAAAGAATGTTACAATTCATTGCTACGTTTGAGCTAATAATTTGAGTTTCTTTGTATGCTAGATGGCTCACTTCTTAAACTCGCGTGACGTTTTAATTAATTCCACTTACCTCATTCAATTTTTACGACGTTATTATACAATGATCTAGAACTTTTTTGTTCTTAATATTCCTCTTTATTTCTCTTTTTTTCTCTCTCGCCTTTAACTGCAGTGGTCATATCGGCGGCCGCTCTCGTTTGGAACATATCGCCTATTGGCGATGGTATTAAATCGTAGACGTTGGGTTGCTGGTACTTTGGATTATTTTAATCATTAGATACACACACACACACATTCGTACTCTCATTCACACTTCCAGATTCTGGGGAAGATTGGGAATCATCTTGGTTGCAGAAAAATCCCCACTCCAGCTGGGAATCGAACCCGCGGCCCCTTGAACGGCAGGCAGTTCTCATAATTGTAAAATCGTATAGACTGGCTATTACTAATAACGACTGAAATATTTTGGATATCCATGCAAAAGGCTATAAAACAACACTGGTAAATCTGACTTCCTTAATCTCCCTATTGTGACAGTCTTGCAATGTTGCATAGAATATAGGGAATTTTAGTGGTGGCACAGTTATCAGTCAGGGTGGTTGACGACCATTTACATTACTATAGTACTGCAAATGTATTGTATTGTTCATTTTCTTTGTTTCATAATCTGCGAATCTTTGTTTGGCATAATCTGAGACTTTCAATAACTGCACCTGAATTGTCAACTAAAAAATTTCGGATCACTCATTTCGAATTTTGGTAGTCTTCTCTCTCTCTCTCTCTCTCTCTCTCTCTCTCTCTCTCTCTCTCTCTCTCTCTCTCTCTCTCTCTCTCTCTCTCTCTCTCTCTCTCTCTCTCTCTCTCTCTCTCTCTCTCTCTCTCTTTCTCTCTCTCTCTCTCTCTCTCTCTCTTTCTCTCTCTCTCTCCATCTATTTAGCATGTTCCACTTACAAAGCTGATTACAACATAAATACAAAGGAAATAGCGGCAGTGGTTTAGTTGGACCGGAACGGGCCGGAACGCCGTTCCGGAAAATACATTTCCGCTTTAGGACGTAACATTTTTGCATTCAGAAAGAAAATCGTTTATAATCTACACATAGCGCTGAAACGTCATGGGTGTACTCTGTGGGACTAATATCGAACCTTGCGGTTATGTTCATAAAATACGGTCGCTTTTACACACCTAGGCGATTTTTTGGTTCTCTAAGGTTGGCTACACTGCTTTTGGATTCGGAGACCGGGAAGTAAACATTCTTCCACTCGTTATGTTTGCGTGAATCCAAGTTTTATTTTATGTTTGGCTCAGTGTGCAGCTGTGAAGCAAATATTATGGAATCTCTGTGCAGTTAATAAACATCAGTAGCCCTGTAGTACATTTCAAGTTTTCCAGTGGCTCTGATCATGAGTTTACTTAAGTGACTGGGTTCAAAAGAACATGCTGGGGATGAAGATAAAGAATCAAGGAATACTAAGAAGTTGTCTGATGGCTCAATTAAATATGAAAGTGAATGGATTTCCGAGAACATTAGTTTCATTTAAGATGTAAATATAACGACAGAGCCTGGGTAAAAGCTTGCTGAAACGTGTGAAGCAGATTCAAGAGAGAATCTAGGTTATGATTCTACACCTTCTACCATCGACTGTAAAATTCAAGGACCTAGCTACCGAAAACAAAACTTTCCTGACTGTTGGAATGAGTCTCAGCACTGTTATTTTTTGTCGGAGAACAAGTGGTTATTTGCAGAAAATAAAAATTTAGGCTGAAATGTATGTGAAGAGGGAAGTAAATTAGGATTAAAAGTTTCTAAAGGGGCAGGAGTTAAGCTAACGCAAGTATGAGTGGAATGCAAGGTTCATCCTAACGGAAATAATTTTAATCAACAGCAAACAAGCCTTCGGAAAAAAGTATTTGAGCACAAACTTTCAGAATCTCATAAAAAGGCAATGCAGAATCTAATAAAAGGATATTTGAAAGTTGCTTGGACAATATGAATGTCAAACACCTAGATACCACCGTTCGAGTATTTCGAACAGCATAATCAATTGCGAAAAGAGATAGACCCAGGGTTCTGCTGAACTTCAAACAAATTTTAGTGCTGCCAATATTATTGAACACATTTCACAGCAAATGAGAAGTAAAATAGCAAAATCTATTATGGAAAATCAGCATTATGATCGACGAATTAACAACCGTTAGTGTACAAAATGTTTTAGTATATTGTTTGAGATGTGCTCTTTCAGATAATACTGAAGTTGTTTCATTTTTCTGCGAACTGCTAAAACTTGAATCAACTACAGCAGATGTTGTTATACTAGAGATATTGTCACCCGAACGTCGGAACTCCCTATAGAACTGGCCGGCAGAAGGGCCAGACGTGAATTATTCCGGGCCACACCCACCCATTTATCTCAATCACTAACTGAGGGGATGATTAGGGAAGTGTCACTTGTCGCTGGCCGCCTCTTCCCCCTTCCCCTGCCGTCTGGAACCTTCGCGGTGATTCACTGAAACGAGAGACTTCGAGAAAACAGCGATATTCCTATAAAAAGGGCTGCAGTGAGTGAGTTGAGTCAGTTCTTGGCAAGCCGCGTAGGAGCGCCGTGCTATTGTATGGACGAGAAGACTGTATACGTGCATCGGAAGAGTGTACGTAACTGTGAACGTGCAGTGGAACTGTAACGGACGACCTGGTGAATCGTAATTGTGTGCATTACGTAATTCTGTGTAATTGGCAAGTGTTCAACTGTAAGGCGGTGGAAATAAAGAACACTTTGAGTTTGTGCAATTGGACTTTTAATTTCACGAACCCACAAAGTCACAATATATTGAATAATCTTTCTTCATATGGGATGTATGAAAACTTTCTGGCAGAACATTTAGTGGGTCTAGCATGTGATGCGGCCTCTGTAATGTTAGGTAGAAGAAATGGATTTGGAGCACAGTTTTCAAAGTTATTTTCAGATATAGTAATCTAGCCCTGCTTAAACCATCGCTTGGAATTGGCCATTTCTGATACAAGAAATGAAGTTACAGGTGTTAACCATTTCCATTCCTTCTTTATACAGTATGTCTCCCAAAAATTAAAGGGAACTCAACATTTGTGCTGCTTTACTAGAAGAAAGAGTTAAAAAGATTTGGAAAATATTTACAATAAAATGGATAGTATCCAGCCAGAGAACTGTGAACGCTGTCTAGGGAAAATACAGCGCACTAGTCAAACATTTCAGTGAAGCCAAAAATGACCACCAGAAAGAAAGGAGAAAATTCCAAGGTCTAGAAAACTTAGCACGTGTAGAAGTTCTAGAAAATATTGCAATTGTGTATGATGCTCTTGTAGATTTATCTGATCTGTCATTAGAGTTGCAGAAAAGAGAGCCAGGTCTGTCAGAGGCTCAAAATGCAATCAAGCGCACTATGGAGGTGTTTGAATCTATGTGTAACTCAGCTTCTGGAGAATAATACAGCAGAAAACAAAAAATTTAGAAACATAGGACTACACAATTCTAAAAACGTTGTAATAATTGACAGAAAGCAGTTTTTCATGTCTTGTAAATAATTTAAATAACAGACATATAGAAAATGTGTTTACATGATCTCATCTTGATTCCAGCTCTACTCAACAGAAACATGAGGGAATGACAAAATTTATCAGTGATTCAAAGGTACTGTCACCCAATTAGCGGAAAGCACAACCAACGACAGCTGAGTAAGGGGCCAGAGGCAGCCAAGCCACACCCACCCATCAGTCTCTGTCACTAACTGAGGGGGATGATTAGGGAAATGTCACTTGTCGCTGGCCGCCTCTTCCCCCACTTCCACTGCCATCTGGAACCTTCGCGGTGATTCACGGAAACTAGAGGCTTCGAGAACGGCGATATTCCTATAAAAAGGGCTGCAGTGGGTGAATTGAGTCAGTCAGTCAGTCAGTGCTTGTCGAGCTAGTGAACGGACGAGAAGACTGTGTACGTGCATCGGAACGGTAACGGACGAACTGGTGAATTGTAATTGTGTGCATTACGTAATTCTGTGTAATTGGCAAGTGATCAACTGTAAGTTGGTGTAAATAAAGAACATTGTTGAGCTGTGTAATTGGACGTTTCATTTCACGAACCCACAAAGTCACACTGGTGTCAGGAAGCGGGACGACAACATCACCGAACATTACAGCCATGGACGAGGCATTGGAAAAGATTTTGGAGAAGCTGACAGAAATAAAGACGGCAAATGACAACCTCGCTGCATAAACAGAAGCGGCAAATAACAGCCTTGCCGCGGAACTGAAACAAATGAAGACGGCTAACGACAGCATCACCGAGAAGATGGAAGAAATGAAGGCCGAGATAACCACAGAAATGGGAGCAGGGAACGGCAGTCCAACCACGGAAATGAAGGCGGCGAACGAGGCTCTCGCCGCAAAGTTCGAAGAACAGTTGGCCGGCGTGAGGGATAACGTGACGGAGCTGGGCAAGCGGATGGGCCAAGTGGACAAGCGCGTCGAGGACCTGGCGAACCGCTTCAATGACCTAGAGGAAAAGGCCGACAATAACGCCAAGTCCCTGAACGCCATGGTTGAAGACGTCGAAGACCTCGCGAACCGCGTAAACAACCTGGATGGAAAGGCCGACAGCAGCGTCAAGTCGCCCAACGCCATGGTGGAGGACGTCGTCGACAGGAGATTGAGGGATTTGAAGGCCGATGCACCGGGACGCGACACAACATCGGCGTGCGTCAAACCTCCGAAATATGACGGCGCGTCAACATTTGAGGTCTTCCGCCGCCAGTTCGACACAGTTGCCAAGCACAACAGATGGTCACCGGAGGAGGAGGCCACACAGTTAATAGCCAGCCTCCAGGGACTGGCCGCGGAAGTCCTAAACGCGATGCAGACAACGGTGGCGCCCAAGGACATCTGGGAGGCCCTGGAGAATCGTTTCGGGAACCATGGCTTAGCCGCAGCGTACCGCAGCCAGCTAAAGGCAAGGTCACAGCAGCCGAGGGAGACGCTGCAAGAGTTCGCCCTGGCCGTTCAACAACTGGCAAGCAAGGCCCTAGTCGACCTCCCACCAGAGTTCCTGTCCCGGGAAGCTGCCTACACCTTCGTCGACGGGGTGCGGGACACGGAGATTCGTCAGCGCCTAATGCTCGGCGATTATAAAACCATCCACGAGGCGCTGACAGCAGCATTAAGGATGGAGGCGGCCAAAGTAACAGCTATCCCGACGTCGAGAACGAGACAGAACCGGAGACAGAAGACCAGGCGAGGGACGCCAGCGAACACCTAGTGATCTGTGTTGGGGGTGTGGACAGCCCGGAAACCTGCAGAGAGACTGCCCACACCAGGAACAGCAGCCGGAAAACGAGAAAGGGCCGTCGTGGAGAGGGGCGCCATCACCAGCATCCCCTCGAGTGACACTGCGCGCCGTCAGCCGACGTATGGATGACAGCCTCATCGCAGACGGTTGGGTGCGAGGAAAGCCGTGCCGCGTGCTGATGGACAACGGGGCAGCCGTGACCATCATCAGACCTGACGTGGCGAAGGGTTTGACGACAAGGAAGCCGAGTCGACCATACCAGCTCGTCACGGCATCGGGCGACACCTTGCCTGTGCAAAAGGAGGCCCTGCTGAAGCTGACCTTGGGAAGGAGTACCGTCCATCTGTGGGTGTTCGTCGCGAAGGTGGCTGAGGAGGTCATACTGGGATTATATGCCCTCAGGAGCCACGAAGTGACGGTCGACGTCGGCAAGAAGGTCCTGCGGCTCAACGGAGAAGAGGTTGTACTCCGTCAACCAGAGGAGCGCCTTGGAATTTGCAGGGTCGTCTTGAACGAAGACGTGGTTTTCCCCGCGAGCAGCGACGTGGTGGTGACGGCGCGACTACAAGGCCGGAGAACCAGGAACATGATGCTGGACCAGAAGACGCCTGTACACGGACTGTGTGTAGCCAGGGCATTGCTGCCGTGCCGAGAGGAGGTGCCAGTGAGACTGCTAAATCCAACGGACACCGATCACGACGTCCAGGCCGGGACGGAGTTGGGAACGTGCGAGCCCGTGGTGAGCGTAACAGCAATCGACAAGACACATGAGCCGGCGCCGAAGCAACACCTGGGGCCCCCGATAGAAGGCTTACTGGAGAGGGCGGCCGACCACCTGACCGCAGAACAGCTGGAGGAAGTTCGACAACTTCTGAGGCGATACGAGCGCATCTTCAGCCAAGGCGATAAATAAATAAATAAATTCTGCCTAACTTTTATCCAGGCATCTAGATTCAAAACCTGGACTATTTCTCTATAGTTATAATTTATATTTTATTATCATATTAGTTCTTCCTTTGATATTTTTGCAGATACAATCCTAATTATAAATCTTAGTTTTTATCCTCATTCAAATACTTCTATTTCTCAGCCTTTCTGAACGCCTAATTCTCTCTACGCCGGCAATCCTTCTTCTGCCTTCTCCTGTCACTCTTTGTTTTGTCTGATACTGTTCCATCACTGTAGTCGATATTAAGGTTACCATTTCTTCTAAGATATTAAAGTTGTCTACCTGTCTTACTATATCCCATATGTATTTCCCTCCTAGACTTCTACGCTGTTCTCCTACCAAATCTTCATGAGATTTACATTCAAATGTAACGTGTTCTGGCGTATCTATTACATGACATTGCTCACATAAATCGCTTTCTTCCCTTTTTATTCTTTTGAAGTACGTTTTAAAAGGGCCATGACCGGATATGTATTGAACACCAAATCTACGAGGTTGTATGCTTCTTAGATTGAGTCGTTCTCGAATGTTAGGGAAAATTTCATATACTCTCCTTCCTGTTTGCTCCGCATCCCATTCTTTTTGCCATTGTTTAATCAGCTGCTGTTTTATCTCATCTTTATTCTTATATTCCGTCCCAACTATTTCTTTAATCGCTTGTAGATTGCCTCTACAGGCCAGATTCCTAGAATAACTAGTAGTGCTAAAGTAGGGGTAGTCTTCACTATACCGCAAATTCTGACTAATGCCTGTCTCTGAGTTCTTCTTAACAAAGTTATGTTTTTTAACAGGTTTACTCGATGGCTCCAAACGCTGGCTCCATATGAGACTATTCCCACGAATAAGCTCATGTGATAAGTTTTAACAGATGATAATGATAGTTTACACTTTCGAGTCGCCAAGGAGTATAATTTTTGCATGATGTTTCCCGCCTTTGTCCTTACGTTTGCAATATGGGTATCGTAATTCAACTTTTCATCTATATATATTCCTAAATATTTAGCGGCTTTAGATCTCTTAACGTTCGTGCCATCCATTTTAAATATAGGATCCCTTTTGAGCGTACCCTTAAACAAAACGTAAGTCGATTTATGCGGAGCTACTTTTAGTTTGACTTTCTTACACCAAGTGCCTAGTAACTCTAGTGCTATATTTGCCCTACTTTCAAGATTGCTTCTGTTATCAGACTCTATAAGCAGCAATACATCGTCTGCATATGCAATAACATTTAACACATACTGACTATTTGATAGTTCTTCCAGTAGTGGTTCGATGAGTATGTCCCAGAAAAGGGGGCCTAATATTGAGCCCTGTGGGCATCCTTTGGTTATTTCCTTTGTGATCATTTTGCTTGCGCCTCTGACATGTACCCGTCTATCTTTACAGTAGTCTTTCAACGATTCATACAAACATTTAGGGTAGTTCTTTTCCC
Source organism: Mantis religiosa (assembly GCA_030765055.1). Lineage (NCBI taxonomy): Eukaryota > Metazoa > Arthropoda > Insecta > Mantodea > Mantidae > Mantis > Mantis religiosa. Next base: position 145,665,741 of record CM060957.1, on the reverse strand, counting down.
GCAGGATCCTAAAAAGCTCGGGCCACCAAAGGTTGTCGAAAGCTCCAGATATATCCACGAAGATTCCTGCCACATATTTTCTATTGCTATTTTTCACGTTTTCCACAAGTTCATTTATAGCATCCTCCGTGGACCTTCCCTTCCTGAACCCAAATTGTAAGTTTGTCATTCCTATCATGGTCCTATATTCATGTATGCGTTTATATAAAAACTTTTCCTGTACTTTTCCCAGCGTATTTAACAAACAAATTGGCCTATAGGTTTCAGGATTCATGGGATCTCGGTCTTTAGCTTTGCATAAAATTATAACATTGGCCTCTTTCCAACAATAGGGTACCCTACCAGTAGCCAGACATACATTTATTAGTGCACATAGGTATGGAGCCAATTTATTTTCTAGATTTTGCACGACTTCTGCACATATGTTGTCTGGTCCGGGTGCTTTCTTTGGTTTTAAGTCCCTGATGGCTAATCTTACTTCAGATATGTCAAATGGAAGTATCACATTATTGTTTATATAGTTGCATTTAAGGCTTTCCCTTTTTCTTTTATGCTCATCCTCATCATCTTCACTGTCATCTGATGGTAACAACACCTTTATCATGTAGTTCATGGATGCCAACCATGTTTTTGTTGTTGACCCATCTGGTTTGGATAATGTTGAAAGAATCTCAGGGGCTGTAATTTTTTCCATTACCAGTTTGTATGGTATACCCCAGACGTCAGTACTAATATTTTCCTCAACGAATCTTTCCCACGATTCCTTTCTTGTATTTTCCAGTAATGATTTATATTGTTCCTTTATTTCCCTATATAACTCCAAGTTTACTGTCCTTTCTTGATCCGTTATGCTTCGTTGATATATTTGCCTTCTTTTACGTAGCTTACTCCTTAGCTTTTGTAATTTTTGATTCCATATTTGGTACCTCTTGTTTTCTGTAACATATGTTTTCCGCAGAACCATATCCATAGATCGATTTATACTCAGAGTTAATTGTTTTGCTTTTTTATCTACGTCATCTTCAAAATTGGTCATCCTCGGTAATTGTAATACTTTATTTAATTCTTCCCAATTTGCATTTTTGAGTTGGTATTTCCTTTCCTTTTTATTGTACCACTTATTTAGTTCCCCTTCTTTTTGTGTGATCAAATCAAAATATATCATATTATGATCACTCGTTGTCATTTCCTGTGCTACTTTCCAATTAGTGATTCTTTCAACTATATATCCTTTTGCTAAAGTTATATCTATGTTCTCCTTGGCATCAGATCTATTGTGAAAGGTATATGTATTTGCAGGCTGGTTCATAACTATTAGGTTAAAAGCGCTAATAACTTCCTGCAGTTTTTCTCCTCGACCATCTGGATTCCTACTAAACCACCAGGTAGACTTTGCGTTAGTGTCCATTGTATAAATCATGGATCTTCCTGTATACGCCTCCAATACATTTGTCATCCTGTCTAAGTGTAATCGTATGTCGTCTCTATATTGAAAGTAATGGTTGCATAATACAAACGCCACATTTCCTATAGTGATTTCCACACAGTTCAGATATTCGTCGCAGAATTGAGCTATTTTCATTATTTGAATGTCTTTATTCACTACTACTAGCATAGCCTTTGGCTCATTGCCTTCTATTATTATCCTTGCAGTTGATGACATATGGATTGGTTTTCCATTGACCACATATGGCTCTTGTATGCAAAGGATATCTATATTCATATCCTCAATTACTTTCCTAATTTCCATCATTACTAATCGCGACCTTTGCGCATTGATTTGTCCCACTCGTACACCTTTTGTCCATTTACAATTACTACTATTCTTCTCTTCCTGGGTTAGTTGTGTGTACTTATCCATAATTTGTCCTATTTATCAATCGTTCCCAAAACATTAAATATGTGGGGCAATGCTGTCTGTCTTTACAGTAAAATATTTTCCCTAGCACTTGGTTTTTCTTTTTAGAGCTGCATGGAACGCAGATTGCTGGTTGGTTTTTCTTTCCACAGTCTTTTTTGAGATGATCCTGTTCCCCACAATGGGAACAGATAGACACTTCATTCTTGCAATATTTTGCAACATGTCCCAATTGCTGACATTTCATGCAACGGGCTACTACTACATAATCTTTCACAGAAACGGCCTGAAAGCCCACGTAAACTCTCTGCTTGCAAATCAGCCATTTCCTTATTCCAGGATCAACTTCCAGTACATGGTGTACCATTCGTCTCTCTTTTGGACCTGTTCTAAATTTGAATACGACACCCTTGTCGAACTCTTCCCACGTAAAGTCTTCCTTACAATTTTGCTCATATAAGTTCATTTTTATATCCTGTTCTTTTTCAGTTGCTATCGCATCATCAAGTATTACCAAAGGATTCCTCTTTTTTACCTCTTCAACCGCAATTCCCTTTCCTTGTAAATTTGCACTGCCTAATATCTTTTGGACATCTTCCTTCGAGTCAGCTTCTATAAATAGCCCTGTATCTGTTGTCCTGACACCACTAGTGACTAGTGACTACGGCCGCACGGAAAAAGTGCTTCACCGCATCGACACCGGAGACGCTAGGCCTATTCCCCAACCACATAGACGCGTCCCGCTGGCGAAGCAAGGGGCGGTACGAGACATGCTGGAGGACATGAGATCCAGGGGAGTGATTGAAGAGTCTGACAGCCCTTGGTGTTCCCCTGTAGTCTTGGTGACAAAGAAGAACGGCGAGCTGCGCTTCTGCGTAGACTACAGATAGTTGAACGCTGTCACCCGGAAGGACTGTTTACCCTTACCCCGGATTGACGACACCCTGGACACGCTAGCTGGTGCACAGTGGTTCTAGACCCCGGATCTGAAGTCGGGCTACTGGCAGGTAGGTCTAGAACCAAGAGACAAGGAGAAGACCGCATTCTCGACGGGCCAAGGGCTCTGGCAGTTCGCGGTTATGCCGTTTTACCTCTGCAAGGCACCAGCTACCTTCCAACGCCTCATGGAGTCAGTGATGAGAGGACTGACTTACGACGCCTGTGTGCTATACCTGGACGACATCATCATCGTCATAAGACTTTTGAAGATCACCCCGAGAATCTGAGTAAGGTGCTACAGAGATTGCAGGCGACCATTTTGAAGCTGAACGCGAAGAAGTGCCAGCTCTTCCGCAAGGAAGTGAACTACTTGGGCCACATAGTCTCAGCAACCGGAGTAGCCACAGAGCCGGAGAAGACACAGGCTGTGAGAGTTTGGCCTCGCCCACAGAATAAGAAAGAGTTGCGCTGTTTCCTGGGGCTGTGCAGTTATTACCGCCGCTTCATAAAGGGGTTCTCTAACATCACCAAACCCCTCACCCGCCTGACAGAGGAACACCGGCCTTATGTGTGGACGGAGGACGCCGAAAACGCTTTCCAGCACCTAAAGGCGACACTGTGCAGTGCTCCAATTTTGGGTTTCCCACAACCGGGAGGCGCCTTCATTGTGGACACCGACGCCAGTGACCATTACATTGGAAGTGTCCTATCGCAGATCCAGGACGGCCATGAGCGGGTGATAGCCTACTACAGCAAGACGCTATGCAAGGCAGAGAAGAACCACTGCGTCACCCAACGAGATTTATTGGCGGTAGTAAAGACCTTGGAGCACTTCCACAAGTACCTGTACGGTCAGTCATTCCATCTGAGGACTGACCATTCCGCCCCAACCTGGCTATTGAGCTTTAAGAACCTGGAAGGCCAGACAGCACGTTGAGTCCAGAGGCTGCAGGAGTACGACTTCACCTCGGAACATCGTAGAGGGAAGAGCCACGGTAACGCAGACGCTATGTCCCGAAGACCCTGTCCAGAAGAGTGCGGCCAGTGCACAAGAGTGGAAGAGAAGGAGCGTGCCGCAGCAGTCCGAGTAGTTGTGGCAGTGCCTGCGGACGGCTGGCATAGCACAGGCCTGAGGAGGGAGCAGCTGCCGGACGCAGACTTGGGGCCACTCTTAAGGGAAGTGGAGGCAGGGACGAGACCAACCTGGAAGGACATCGCACCGAGGAGCGCCACCTACAAGTCGTACTGGGTCCAATGGGAGTCATTGAAGACCAGAGAGGGCGTGCTGTTCCGGGATTAGCCCAGAGGTTCTACTCCCATTAGTCCTGAACCCGTAGGAACTGGACCCGGGTCTCCTTCAACCAGGGAGTATCCGAGCTGTCCCAAAGGGCGCTCGGCGTCCTCGGAGGTGCTTTCCATAGGGCAAGACGTAGAGACTAACAAGCCCCCCCATCTGGTCCTTTGAACTCAAGACGGGATGGAAGTGGGTACACCACTTACGCATGTCAACACTCAAGGTGAAGACTACCGGAAAACCTCGGTGGGGCCGGCTGGTGATCTAGCACACCTTCTACTAGCTTTGCAGGCTAGTACCCGGGAGAATAAATGGCTTCCCACAACCCCGTCCGAGGACGTACCCGATTCCCACGGGTTTCGGGAACACACTGCCCCCTCGAGTCCATCCCAATCCGAACAACTCCTGAAGGAGGGGCTCAGCTGTTCGGCCCGAGGTTCCTCTAGTAACGTCAGAGGTACCACGAGTGCTAAGGGTCCGCAGCGCCCGCACTTTGGCAGCTGAAAGGTACGGATCCCTTCCCCTACGGGAGCTTCCCCTACGGGGGCTGTTCCGGGTATGGGAATCACCCGATGGGAAGACGCAGAGAGATCAGTTGGTACCTCCCCGGAGTAAGGTCCCGGAAGTCTTGGAGGAAGTGCACGCCGGTTCTTCGGGAGGACACCTGGGAGCGAACCGAACGATTGACAAACTACGGCAGCGCTACTACTGGCTGAGACTCCGAGCAGATGCTGAGAGATGGTGCCGTCAGTGTCACGCGTGCGCGGCGAGTCGTGGCCCCCAGACTAGGAGCCGGGGTCGCATGCAGCAGTACAACGTTGGAGCGCCTTTCGAACGGATCGCCGTTGACATTGCGGGACCGTTCCCAGTTTCCGACCGTTGCAACAAGTACCTAATGGTTGTCGTGGACTACTTCACCAAGTGGCCGGAGGTGTATGCCATCCCAAACCAAGAGGCAAAGACAATCACAGACTGCCTCGTGGAGCAAGTGTTCTGTCGATTTGGGGTACCGTTAGAGCTGCACAGTGAACAAGGCACCAACTTTGAGTCCAACCTGATGAAGGAGGCACTAGAGAGACTTGGGGTGAACAAGACCCACACGACGCTTCTACATCCCCAGTCGGATGGTATGGTCGAAAGATACATCAAGACTTCAGAGGAACACCTGAGGAAGGTTGTGGCCAGCCATCAGCGAGACTGGGACGTCAAGGTGCCACTGTTCTTGCTGGCCTAACGCTCGTCTACACACGACACAACTGGGATGACGCCAGCCAACTTAATGTTCGGCTGAGAGTTACGCCTCCCTTGTGACCTAGGTTTTGGAAGCCCTCCGGAAGCGAAACAGCCAGCGACCGAGTATGTGGAGAACTTGGTGAACCATATTTACGACATGCACGAGATGGCTCGCCAGTACATCCACAAGGCGAGCGACCGCATGAAGACCAGGTATGACAGGCAAGCCAACAGCCAAGGGTTCCAGCAAGGTGACCTGGTCTGGTTGTACCGTCCTACCCGGACCAAGGGACGCTGCCTGAAGCTCCAGGAGCCATGGCAAGGACCGTAACGGGTGGTGAAGAGGATTAGCGACGTGGTCTACCGCATCCAGAAGGTTCCTCGAGGGAAGATGTTGGTGGTACACATGGATCGTCTAGCCCGCTACGATGGTGCTGTTCGGGACGACCAGCCTTGAGGAGGGAGCAGCCTCACCCAATTAGCGGAAAGCACAACCAACGACAGCTGAGTAAGGGGCCAGAGGCAGCCAAGCCACACCCACCCATCAGTCTCTGTCACTAACTGAGGGGGATGATTAGGGAAATGTCACTTGTCGCTGGCCGCCTTCTGGAACCTTCGCGGTGATTCACGGAAACTAGAGGCTTCGAGAACGGCGATATTACTATAAAAAGGGCTGCAGTGAGTGAATTGAGTCAGTCAGTCAGTGCTTGACGAGCTAGTGAACGGACGAGAAGACTGTGTGCGTGCATCGGAACGGTAACGCACGAACTGGTGAATTGTAATTGTGTGCATTAGGTAATTCTGTGTAATTGGCAAGTGTTCAACTGTAAGTCGGTGGAAATAAAGAATATTGTTGAGTTTGTGTAATTGGACGTTTCATTTCACGAACCCACAAAGTCACAGTACTGTACAAAAATAATTGGCCCTCCACTTCTACTTCGGACATCTGGTATGGTACTGAGAGTGTTGGCAACCTTTGTGACCTTTTTCCGCATGTCAGACAAGAGGAGGTGCAATAATGCTCTTAGAAATTATATCAACACCAAGGAAATTCCATTGGAGCTGATACCTTTAATCAAGGCTGTACAGACCATTCCCATCTCTTCAGCAGAAACTGAAGGAGCTTTCAGTACCAGGAATGAGATCCCCACCGAAGAGAGAAATAAGTTGCGGTTTACAAGATCAAGCAGACTTATTTTCATAAGCAACGTTGGAATTCCTGTGCATATATTTAATATATTTAATCATGTCAAGTCGTGGCTACGAAAGGGGAGACGTTCAGCTGATGAAGCAGCTTGTCGGAAACACAAGGCCGCAGACTTTTACACCCAGTACGAGTCCATATGGAAATTACTGAATTAATAATGTGAGCTCCTGAAAATCACTGCATAACGGATAGATATTGTGACTTTGTGGGTTCATGAAATGATAAAACGAGGTTACAAAACACAAAATCTACACTTTATTCTCCTCGAAATACACTGTTCAACATTACAAAATTGCTAGAACCTTAAAGCTGTTTATTTTTCCAACTCTACATTCAACTGTCTGTCGCTACCGGTAACGACTGGTTCCGAAGTTTTCCGAATCTCCACCGGCCATTATTTTTCATCGGCTTCGCGAATCTACCGCCAGGGCGACACTGCTCCCTCCTCAAGGCTGGTCGTCCCGAACAGCGCCTTCGTAGCGGGCCAGGCGATGCAGGTGTACCACCAACATCTTTCTTCGGGGCACCTTCTGTATGCGGTAGACTACGTCGTTAATCCTCTTCACCACACGGTACGGTCCTTGCCATGGCTGCTGAAGCTTAGGGGGGCGTCCCTTGGTCCGGGTCGGGCGGTACAACCAGACCAGGTCACCTTGCTGGAGCCCTTGGCTGTTGACTTACCTGTCGTATCGGGTTTTCATGCGGTCGCCCGCCTTCTGGATGTTCTGGCGAGCCCTCTCGTGCATGTCGTGGAGGTGGTCCACCAGGTTCTCCACATCCCTCAAGAGTGGCCCCAAATCTGCGTTCGCCAGCTGCTCCCTCCTCAGGCCTGCGCTATCCCAGCCATCCGCAGGCACTGCCGTGACTACTCGAACTGCTGCGGCACGCTCCTTCCCCTCCACTCTTGTGCATTGGCCGCACTCTTCTGGACAGGGTCTTCGGGACATAGCGTCCGCGTTACAGTGATTCTTCCCTCGGCGATGTTCCGAGGTGAAGTCGTACTCCTGCTGCCTCTGGACCCCACCTGCTGTCTTGCCTTCCGGTCGCGCCGTCACTATCACTTCGCTCCTCGCGGGGACAACCACGTCTTCGCTCAAGACGACCCTGCCAATTCCAAGGCGCTCTTCTGGTTGACGGAGTATAACCTCTTCTCCGTTGAGCCTCAGGACCTTCCTGCCGACGTCGACCGTCGCCTCGTGGCTCATGAGGGCATCCAGTCCCAGGATCACCTCCTCAGCCACCTCCGCGACGAACACCCACAGACGCACGGCACTCCGTCCCAAGTTCAGCTCCAGCAGGGCCTCCTTCTCCACAGGTATGGTGTCGCCCGATGCCGTCACAAGCTCGTATGGTCGGCTCGGTTTCCTCGTCGGCAAAACCTTCGCCATGTCAGGTCTGATGATGGTCACGGCCGCCCCGGTGTCCACCAGCACGCGGCACGGCTTTTCTCTTACCCAGCCGTCCGCAATGAGGTTGTCATCCATCCGCCGGCTGACGGCGCGGATTGTCACTCGAGGGGATGGTGGTAATGGCGCCGACGTGCCCCTCTCCACGCCGGGCCTTACTCGTTCTTCCCGCTGCCCTTCCTGGTGTGGGCAGTCTCTCTGCAGGTGTCCGGGCTGTCCACACCCCCAACACAGGCCACTAGGTGTTCGCCGGCGTCCCTCAGCTGGTCTTCTGTCTCCGGCATAGCGGACACTCCTCGTTCTCGACGTCGGGATAGATGCTACCTTGGCCGCCTCCATCCTTAATGCCGCTGTCAGCGCCTCGTGGATGGTTTTATAATCGCCAAGCATTAGGCGCTGACGAATCTCCGTGTCCCGTACCCCGTCGACAAAGTTGTAGGCGGCTTCCCGGGATACGAACTCCAGTGACAGGTCAACCAAGGCCTTGCTAGCTAGCTGCTCAATCGCTATGGTGAACTTCTGCAGCGTCTCCCCCGGCTGCTGCGACCTTGCCTTTAGCTGGCTGCGGTATGCTGCGGCTAAGCGGTGGTTCCCGAAGCGATTCTCCAGGGCCTCCCAGATGTCCTTGGGCGCCGCCGTCGTCTGCACCGCGTTTAGGATTTCCGCGGCCCGTCCCTGGAGGCTGGCTATTAACTGTGTGGCCTCCTCCGGTGACCATCTGTTGTGCCTGGCCACTGTGTCGAACTGGCGGCGGAAGACTTCAAACGTTGACGCGCCGTCATACTTGGGAAGTTTGACGCGCGCAGATGTTCTGTTGCGTCCCGGCGCGTCGGCCTTCAAGTCCTTCAGCTTCCTGCCGACGACGTCCTCCACCATGGTGTTCAGGAACTGGACGCTGCTGTCGGCCTTTCCCTCCAGGTTGTTTACGCGGTTCGCGAGGTCTTCGACGTCTTCAACCATGGCATTCAGGGACTTGGCTTTATTGTCGGCCTTTTCCTCTAGGTCATTGAAGCGGTTCGCCAGGTCCTCGACGCGCTCGTCCACTTGGCCCATCCGCCTGCCCAGCTCCGTCACGTCATCCCTCACGCCGGCCAACTGTTCCTCAAATTTGGCGGCGAGGACCTCGTTGTTGTTAACTCGTTCATCTTCGCGGCCAAGTTGTTATTTGCCGCTTCCCACTTCGCTGTTAATTCGTTCATCTTCTACAAAAGCATTTCCAATGCCGATTCCATGGCCATAATGTTCGGTGATGTAGTTATCCCGCTTCCTGACACCAGTTGTGGCTTTGTGGGTTTGTGAAATGATAAAACGAGGTTACAAAAGACAAAAAGTGCACTTTATTCTCCTCGAAATACACGGTTCAACATTACAAAATTGGTAGAACCTTAAAACTGTTTATTTTTCCAACTCTACATTCAACTGTCTGTCGCTACCGGTAACGATTGGTTCCGAAGTTTTCCGAGTCTCCACCGGCCATCATTTTTCATCGGCTTCGCGAGTCTACCGCCAGGGCGACAATATGAAAGTCTTGCCATTGTAAATCGCAGCGTTTAAACAAAATTAATTATATTTTGTTTCGCTGTGTGCTGGTTTCTAAATAATGATTTTTAAATCTGGTTACTTGGGAAGGAATATCTGCAGAATTTGTTTTATTTTATACACATTTAGTGCTTTGTGAATTGTAAAATATGAGGTATTTAAGCCCGCATTCATCAATAAGGTCAAAGAGTTTTTTAGTGAAAAATGTAAAACCTAAAACGTGCAGTTGATATACGTGGTATTTGAAATAATCCAAAAGTGATCGGTAAGAAAATAACTGACAATAATTGTATAGAAATACATTTCATTTTAAGCTTGAATTTGAATTTCTAATATCACAATATCAGATATAATTATTTGACAAGAGCTTGGAATATATCAGAAGTAGTAGTATAAATTACTGTCAACAAATTTGACGTAATAATACCAAAAGGATGTTTTAAATTATGTTGATCCCCGATTATTTTCATCTTTTCAGTTACTTGTAGTACATTCCACAGGTTGGAGTGATATTATTTATCGATATCGTTTCTATTAGTGATCGTACGTGGTGTGTCTGTTATGTTTGGTTTTTGGTCCCAGACCAACTTCACGAGGCTCGGGAAGCTTTATTCTGCCAGTGTCACTGCAAATAATGTGCGATAAAGATAACCGGACCTTTTTAATTTCGCGGGCTTAATGCATCCCATTTTCAATTCTTTTATCTTGTTATACATATTCCTGAGGTATGTACATTTTCAAATGTTCTGAGTTTTAAATTTATTTGGACAGTCAAAACTGATATACACGGTTTGGAATGCTCAGCGAATTTTTGTTTAATTTACACTAAATGCTCCTTGAAAACTCAAAAAAAAAACATAGAACGGCCTTTAAAATTTTGGCTGTAGCTGTTAGTAAACATGAGTAAGACAAGTGTTAACAAATGCTATAAACCTTTCAATGGGGGTCAAGAAGGCGTTAAAGATGGCGATCGCTCCGAACACCCTCGCACATCAATTGCTGAAGACAGTGTGGAAGTAAAGAAAGCAGTTCTGGAAAATCGCCAAAATACGATCAGAGAGGTTGACCAGAATTGTGGCAAAAACCACTTGTGAAAATTACATTACAATGATGCTCCCGTTTACACCTGAAACAACAACTTTTACCACCAACTTTAAACTCCTTAATTAAGTGATTAGATAAATTCATTATTAATATGTATATAAGATACTTCAAAACATGTATTTATTAGGGAATATTTCTGGTATTTTTGTCAATATTGTAAATGTTATAATGTAATTTTAGTGTCTTATTCTTATTCGACGCATCGCTTCAGTATCCTTTCCGACAAATAAGAATCTCCCCACATTTGTAAATGGCAGCGAATTTCAACATTTTAGCGGGACGGTCCAGCCAACTAAAGGATTAGTTTTGGGCGGGATAACCAGTTCAAAAACAGTGGGGGGGGGGGGGGAAGATCGTGCATTTTCATTTTCGTTTGTTCACTTGCTGCTTGTTACTTGTTACTTTTTCTTCATACAGATCTCACCATTTACCGATGCATGGCAGATTCTACATGTTATTGCTATTTACTGTACCCGGCCAAAGTCGGTTAACATTATATCTGTATGTGCCCGAATTTTACGTCGCTAGTTCAAGAAACCAAGAACAAAGTACACCTGCTACAACGATGTGTGCTCTACTGAGCTGCCTTGTCTCGACGGTCTACCCTGAGTGCATGCAGAAGATCACAGCAGTAAGAGGCAAGGAGGAAGCAGACGGCAAGCCAGCTACAGCGGAGTCCAGACTTCGAGTCCCGCAGGTATGTACGCCGCGTGAGGCTGGTGATCGGCAGTGACAGCCACACACCTAAATGCTTGCTTGTTATTTCTTCTCAAAATGAAATGGAATGTTACCTGAGCCACCGTATTCGCTGGATATAGCCTCCAGAGACTTTTTTTTTTTACTCACTAGACTGAAGAAAGCCATGAAAGAACGTTGTTTTGCCACCATAGATAAGATGAAAACAGAATCGCTGAAGGAGCTGAACTACATGTTAAAGGCGAATTTTATAGGTGCTTCCAAATGTGGAAAAAACGCGGCATAAATGTATAGTAAATGACGGAAGTTTACTGAAGGTAACAAGGATTGATAAATAACTATTCTTTAAGAATATCACACCTTGTATCTCTCAATTAGGTGACATCCTTGTGTGGCTCAGCAGGTCCATTATTATTAATATGCCAAAAGAGTGCCTGACTGGCATTTACATACGTTTCCTTCATTGACATTTTTCTTTAACCAGACATTAGGTCATTAACATGTAGTAACTTTGTACATAGACATAAGCCGTGATTTATATTTGCTATGTACTATTAATTTTGTTCGGGTTTCGTTCTTTAATTTTTATACGCAGGTCGTGTGTGAAATCCCTTAGGCTTTGGGTATACTCTATTTTAACTAATTCATGTCAATCGAGATACAATTTATCAGAAATTGTTAATTATTAATTTCCTGGTAGATATAAGGGAATAGGCTTAAACGGTAATTAAATCTTGTAAAAGCTGGTAGCTATGTGATGCTATGAAATTATTTCTATTTACATGGATAAGAAGTTTAAAAAAGCAAATATCCGGCTATCTGAGAAAAGAAATATTTGAAAATTCAGACCAATAATAGGGAAAATCTCAGAAGTGACTAGCTCCACAAAATATATTATTTCATATTATAAATTGTGTATTTTACTGATAGGTTCTGTCTGTCTCTTAGGGTTTACCAGTTAACTAAAAGTCATTCAAAATGAACTGGAGTTCAGAGGATACCTTAATGAAATTAAAGACAAACATTCCAATTGCAATGAAAATATCTTAAACAAATGGTATTTTAATTAACATAATAGAGCCCTTTTTGAGAAACAAAATTTATCTCAAATTGTTCCATATAAAAGTTAGTCTGATTGAAAATTTCGCATCGCATCCTTGGAAAATGCTGGATCTGAATAACAAAATGGAATAGCGAGAACAAATTAGGTCACAGACTTAGGTGCTTTAACTAACCTATATTATATATACACAAGGGCTGTTCAATAAAGAATGGTCACTTTTTTTGTGACAACCTACCTTTACTCATCCTCATAATTTTGATTGTCCTTCTCAAAATAGTCTCCCCTAAATACGATGCACTTGTCCCAGCGTTTCTGCCGGTCTTCAAAGATATGCTGAAAACCATTTTTGAAATATCCTTCCAAATCGCCTGCAAAGTCTTCACCACTGCTTCTGATGATGGATAATGCCTCCCACGAAGGCGTTTCTTCAAGGGAATAGAAAAAAGTCATATGGAGCTAAATCTGGACTATAGGGAGGGTGAGAGATGCACTTCACGTTGATTTTTGCAAGATATTCAGCAACAACATTGGCAATATGCAGCCACGCACTATCGTGGTGCAGCATCTAGCCTGCTTCACGGAAATGTGGTATTTTGCGCCTTATTTGAACTTGCAATGTTTTCATGACATCCCTGTAGTATTGTCCAGTTACTGACGTGTGTGCAGGTACAACATGCTAATAAACCATGTCATGAATATCAAAGAATGAGATGACCATAACTTTCCCAGCAGAAGCAACCACTTTTGCTTTTTGGGGGGTTGGTGATGAAGGAGATTTCCACACTGAGCTTTGCTATTTGCTCTCAGGAGCAAAATGATATAGCTAAGTTTCATCAGCAGTGATTGCGTTTGAAAGAAACTCCGGATCTTCCTCTAACATCAACTTTAACTGCATGTTACCTCCATCTCAGCGGTAGGCGATACTGAACATGTCTAAACTTGCTTGGTTCTCACAGGCGGTACCAACAATGAAACTAGTACGGCGTGTTTGTTTCACATTAAGCTAAGAGAATATAATAAGATGGAATTTTAGTGCGAAAAATTATGACCGTAAAAAATTATGAAAGTCTTTAAAGCTATTTCACTTACCATATTTTATTAAATAAAATTTATCGTTTGTTACTAAGACTGAATTTTTTGTAGCATGTAGCAATCTTCCTTCGAAGATTAGACACAAAATTGATTTCTCAACGCACTATAAAACTATAAATATTTGACTACAGATAATTGTAGTCAAATACTGATGAATCCTTGGATACCTTATTATGATTTGTGTTTGTGAATTCGTGAATGTTAATTTAATTGACACACAATTAATTGAATTGAATTTACATTATCATTTTAAAAGTCTACAATTTCGCATGCTTTTGGCCTTTGCGATGACCATAAATAAATCGCAAGGGCAGTCTTTAGAAGTTTGCAGAATCAACTTCGACTTTACGTTTCTCTCATGAACAATTACACTTCACGTGTTCGCACGTCGGTAAACCACCATCTTTATATATTTACGCACCACAAAAAGATAGTGTTTATCATAAAGTTTTAAGGTTAAGTATGAGTGAAATTTCATGAACATTTTCAAAAAATCACCTTTTCCTCCTTTTAGTCTATAATATAGTATAAGCCTTCCTGAATCCAAAGAATGCTTAGATAGCATCCGCAGGCCATTTTTAAATGCTCTAATCTAGTTTGAAAGTTACGTGAATGCTAGTGTTAGATATGAGTTCTAATTATTTATTCCTGTTTTCCCGCTATTCAAAATTTCATAATTTTTCATCATTTAAAATGCTCCTTGCGTCGCAGTTTTAGTGTTAGAATAAAGAACCTCGCTACACGCGTCCATAGAGACCCATTGAATAGAAATTGCCCTGGGTTTTATTATGATATGCATTTTAAGCACACTTTCTGTGCTTCAAAACACAAATATATAAAATTATGGGCAAGAAAGCCATATTCAGCGATTTAAAAATTTTTGAAGCCTAGATTTATTCAAACACAGAGAAATCTAGGACAAATTCAAAAAAATGAATGTATCGAGAACCTGTTGTTAAAATGCTAGACAAAAATTTAAGTTATTTTGTCGCAAGAGACTTCTTAGGTGACGTAAACAAAAATAAATAATTTTGACCATATTTTCCAAACTATCAAAGTGAAATTGACAAAATGTGGGCTATATCATATTTGCACTAAGTTACGTTTGTGATATAAATCTTAGAAAGCTAGCGTTATAAGTTCAGGATTTCAAATTTTCAGACAACTTTTATTGGCGGTACGAATGAAACGGCTGAAATGATGCTCAAATGAGTCCGGGGTCCATCAGGATAAGGGAAAACCCCGGAAAAAATCTTATCCAGGTAACTCACTCTGACCGGGATTCGAACTCGGGACCTCTTGACGTAAGGCAAACACGCTACCATCTACGCTACCGAAGCGGGCAGGTACGAATTGCGCGCGGGTCAGCTAGTATTAAATAGAATCAACGGATCTTAAAACATTAGTAGTTTTCATAATCTCTAGAAGTTTAAAGGATACCCAAGCATTGCTAGTTTTACATAATTTGCAATTACGTAAGCTGGAATATGCCTAAATTATGTGGCGCCTTTCGTATAAATGTTTGAAGATCCAAGATCGAAGAAAAACAATGATTTGGTTTATAATCAGAGCATTCCATAGTCAATTTCTAAATGACTTCAACATAATGTTGTTCTCCAATCAATTATTCCTGTATAAAAGTATATATGGCTGATTTTATATTGAAGAATTACTATGCCAGCACCACAAATTTCAAAAGCGTCAACTATCCAATTTTAAACAACAAAACTGACATTGGACATTCTTCCGGTCAGATGATATGCACCAAATTTTATGATGATTTAAACAAAAACAGTTAAATATAGGAATTAATTGCATGTAATTTTCAGCTGTTCTTATTTAGGTTTGTAGTTTCATACGAATCCACACCCCTAATGAAAGTGGCCTCTATCACTTATCAGCTGCCATTGTCCTATCTCTAATAGCAATTTATAGATCATTAATTATTGTTTAGTTTTTGTAACCCTCTATATTTTGTATTATATTTAAATTCGTACATATAGTTCATGAAGCCCCTGCACTTGGAGCATTGCTCTGTTGTGGCATAAATAATAGAAATTGTGCCGGATATTCGTTTTGACTGTTCATAGAAACATGGGCACATATTTTTGTAAAAATACCTTCTTTTATTCAGGGAAACTCAAAGCACATTTTTTCAGTGAAATCTCTGTATCCGATTTGTAGGAGGAATGATATCTTCTCTGTAGAAGAAGATAGAATAGAGAGATCATGAGGACACAGCCAAGCTAAAGCCATACTCGAATCAAGGATCGCGGTTCGGTTCTGGTATACGTACCCAGCCACGTGAGCTAGTTTATTAATTGTCAGCTTGCTCGGTAATGGAGGACTCTGTTACACTCCCATGAGATAACTGGGAGCTCAAAGTGTGATCAAAGACTACCAACAAAGGGTCCTGGTGTGGCACACAGTCTGGGTAGAGTGTTTACTCGTAGGCAGCCCCCAAAAAGTGCTGGTTGGTGGTCACATGGACCTGAAATCAATACCGCACCCACCTCCAGACCACAAGCGGCCCCGACACCTCCCTCTGTTGCATGTGCTTAGTTTTGGAGGTTGCCTGCATACAGAGGACCCCTTATAAACATTACTATTTAAATAACAGGAAAACGTCATATTGCTTCAATAATTAGCAATATCACAAATACAAAGAGGAGTTATTTGTGCGACCTTCAGAAGATTGATGCATTTAACTTCGGCTATGTGGTCAAATTTGTATATGATAATTTTACACAAATTTATATTCCATTGTGTAGTATGAAAGACGTCACTTGTATTTCGGAAAATAGGGCACTAAAATGTTCATAAGTGTCGATACTGAAGGGCCACTTACAAAAATGACAACCTACGTAGGAAATGTTTTATTCATGAATACCGTTTCAAGAAGTGAATGATACCTACGAAAACACAGTGCAGATATGCAAATAGCATGACATCCATATTGAGAAATTGTTACAAGTTTGATGTGTTGTATTTACGTTACTTTCACTACCCATTCTTCAACAATGATTCTTATAAAAATCTATCATTCTATCTATTTAGTAATAATACAGATAAGCAATTCTAGAAATGCTTTATTACGTACATATTTTCTTAGAAGCACATGGGAGTATGGAGTAGAGCAGGCTCTATGTAAAAGTCAATTTAGCGAATGCAAGTGTTAAATATAAGGATGCTCTGCTACAGCATGTTATAGAATTATTCTATGCTCATGAACTTTTTGCATGTACCTTGTTCATTGATTAGGCAGACTTTATTATCATGAGCATCTCAATTTTTATAATACTCGTACCTGGACCGATGAAAACCCTCATGACGTACGATAGAACAAATATCAGCAGCAGTTCCACTTAAATGTTTGGGCTATAATAATCATTGTATTGCTATAGTTTCACAGAAACAAGTTCCATAATTTAATTGATAATCTGCCTCTCGATGTCATCCAATGAATCTGGTTTTTCATGATGGACGCCAGGTCATTACACTCAGATGGTACTTACTTTCTTGATTTAAGTTTGAGCTTTTTTTAACTAATGCGGTTATCAGCGTTCCATTCATTATTGAATGTGAAAGACGGCTTAATTTTGCTCAGAGATGTTTGTCAGGTTAGAGGTTCTTTTATGTGCCATAAATCTACGACATGGGACCACCGGCTTTACTTCCCTTCCAAAAAAATCCATGCTAAGAATTGCTAGGCCCTAAACAATCGATCGCAGTTTTGAACCCGCAACCTCGGTAACCAAAGGCTGACATGTTACTCCATGACCACAGAGAACGACACCTCCTTGAACAATGCATTTCCACACAGATGGATTGATCAAGGTAAAATCGTTGCATAGCGTGTTCAATCTCCTGATTTAAACCCAAGGGACACTTAAGCCTTTACTGCATGGTGTAGCCGCATGGCAACATTACGCTGTATTCAGCTTGAGAAATGTTTTCGTGTAGTTATTTTGTTATTATGATGTTGCATTGGCCTCTATCAGTTACACGCAAAATTTTGAGCTGTTTGAATTGTAAATATTATATAATATTTACAATTACATTGTAACAACGGCAGTCAAAATATATCCAGTCAACCTCCACGCGGGCCACCACACCGATTATTTTACGTAGACTCTCCCCGTCCTTTGCCACAGGCACATTTGACTGCTTTTAACATATACGAAACAGCCATGAACTTGCAACACAGTACATGATAGCATGGAACAAGGCTCAGGACATCCACGAAGCCACTTCGAGAAATTTTCGTAACCTTCTATTTTGTCCTATAACTTAGCAATAAATTAAGTTCATACGAATCTTTTGTTTTTAAGTTGGAACAGTGTCTCCGAAATGTTCAAAACAATAAAGATAAGCCTGTATAAGGAGAGATAGCTTCGCGGTATTGTAGGTATGACGCTCGCGTTCGGAAAGCCCCGAGTTCACGTCGTGTTGTCCGGCCATTCCGGTCTTGTGTTTTTCAATAGGCGAATGCGGTTTTTGTTTATCGGGTGTCGAAGTTTCCTTTTTTTATTTTTTAAGTTTCGTGCTAATGTTTTTTCAAAGTAAGGAGAACTTCTGGAAATTAAAGGACTCCGTACTCGCAGGGTCCTATCTAGGCAGCTTCAGCAGCGGGACAGGTCTTCCAGCCTGGAACTGTTACGGACTGCCGCGCCTCTTTGGGGCCTGTGTCATTTCACCCCTTCCCCCTGTTATTAGCTCCAGAATCTACTTAGATAGCACTGGCCGAGGCATGCCCCTTTGTTGTGTAACCTATACTATAAGTAAGTAGGAGTGAAGGTAAATGACGTGGAAGCGATGATTAATATTTGTGGAGGAAGGAATTTGATTGCAGTAATATATCTAACATTAGTATTTCCTGATCCGGTTTCTCTTAGACTCTCTTTTCCTCTTTCTTGTACTTGTGTGCTCTTAAGTTTTATTGCTGTCCATGTGTTTTATGTCCTACCATTAACAGGGAATACTTTTCCGGTTTTTCATTCCATTTCGTGTTTTTTTATTTTTTTTATTTTTTATTTTTTACTTTTTGTGCTGGAAACTTGGTAGGTACAGTTGGAAAGAGGTCATAAATCAGCAAGGCGATTCGAAGTATTGATCTTTTGATTTGGAAGCCCTTTTTCACAACTTTGATACCCCATATGAGTAAAACACCTGCAAACCTTGAGTTTCTAACGCTGGTTGCCTGGAGATAAACTGTTCTCCGCCTCAGAAAAGAGTTTATACGTGTCGGGTGTGAAAGCGCTAATCCCAAGATTAAACTGCAAGAATTCTTTTTTATGTTTTCCGGTTCTACAGAGTATTTCTCCAGAATATTTTAGAGGAAGCTTAGTTTATGGAGTTTACGCCTCAGCCATGGGTATTATAAATATTTTATTAAAGATGTTGTTATGATTTTTAAACCGTTTACTTATATTTAGAGGTCCATCATAGATTTACCTACGAAATAACAACTGCAATTGTGCACAGAAAAAGTGTGTTTATCAAGAATGTCCATGTACTTTACTGTACATATTTAAAAGCAATATTGTTGGTAAATGTCACAACTTGATATCTAAACACAATAATATACGTATTAGTAAACGTAATACAGACGTTACTCAATACTGTCATTCTCTTACTACATTCTCTGTCACGTGCATGATAGAAATAAAGTAAGTATTGTATTCGATAACCGGATTTTACTGAATTATGTAATTTGGGGTTTCATGAATTTAAAAAAAAAAAATTAGCAAAACAGTTCTGGTGTAAACGTTTGTGTATGTGTGAACAGCATAATTCAAACCCAAAAGTCAAAAACTACTGAACTTGATATTATTTCATATTAAGTCCTCTTATTGTTTCTCTCTGGCAGCGGAAAATGAATCTAACAATTTTACAACATGAGCCGTGGTAGCGTGTCTGCCTCAGTTCAAGGGGTTCTGAGTTCGGAACTCGGTTGCAATGAGTTACCTGAATAAGGCCTTTTCCGAGGTTTTCCCTGATCCTAAAAGACGAATGTCGCATAACTCTAAGCTCTATGGACCTGGGCTCATGTTTCCATGTTACATCTGGCACAGATGTAAAATAAACTCTGCAATTGTTTTAATTTTTAATACTACTGCGGCCTGATGGACACTTTAAGAAAAATTAATTATCTTTTTCACACTAGCTATCTGTAGGCTAAGTTCGCGCCGTTGCTCATTGGTTAGACCACTCGGCTCTCACCAAGTGAAACAGGAACTTTGGTCCTTGGATCAATTATTTATTTACTAATATGTTTAGTAATTACTCATAAATTTAAGAATTGTAAATAATTATGTTAGTTAAAACAAAATTGTAGACTTGAAGAAACATTGTGATGGACCTGGGCAGACATACGTGAGAAACCCTGCACTCCCGGACGACAGTCTAGAACGAGCGGATGTTTGGACAATTGAATGGTATGCTAGCTATTTGGCGTACCGTTATACAGGTCCATACACCCTTAGTTTTTGCTAGTGACGCGGTGCTGCGTGTATATAAGAGGATGGTAGCCCCTACTCATCCCTCAGTTGTATTCAATTGTCCCTCAGTTGCTACTTAGTTGCTACTCAGTTGTTGTTCATTGCAGTATTGTATACATCCGTCAGGTGTGTTCGACGAAGTACCGCGTCTAATAAAATGTACTATAAAATGTCCGCCGGAAGTGCAGTTAATCAAGTGCCCGGGTTCGACGAATGCAAGGACGAATAAAAGCAGTTAAGAGATTATCGTTGGTTTATGTTGTCTCAACCGTAACCCCTGAGAACCCAAAAAGAATCCATGCAGGAGAAGTCGCTAGAGCCTAGGGTACAGCAAGCAGCAGACGACGACGTGGAGACCGAGGAAGGAGTCCCGACGTCGACCCAGGTACGTGCAACCGGGAGGCAGAGAGGTAGTACTGCCGCACAAGGCAGCCCGGGTTCGATCCTAGGCGACTGCAGAGTGAGATTTGTGATGGACAATACAGCGCTGGAGCGGGTTTTCTTCGGATCCTCCAGTTTCACCCGCCATCTCATTTAATCGGTACTCCATCTTCATCTCTTGTATCATCAGTGTCACCGCCTGCAGTGCCATATGTAGTTAAAGCGGGCGTTAAACACAACACATTTCATGTCTATAGGCTGAGGTTTAGATGAGTAGAGTCAGACTGAAAAATACAATGACACAGCCGGGATTTGAACCGCGGATCTCTTAGTCTCCGCCCGGTTGCTCTTTAACATTGAACTACCATGGCCAACATGCCGCGACATGACATTAATGTCATAGTAGCTCAATGATTAAGAGCAAGCGGACAGAGACCAAGAGATCCGTGGTTCAAATCCCGGCTATGCCAGTGAATTTTTCAATCTGGCTCTACTCATCCTTTTAAGCTTCCATTAGCTTTCTTACATATAAACATTTGTTACCACGTTTAACCATTAACAATTCTGTGTAACTGCTACAAACCTAGGTACACGGTTTGATATTTAAAACTCCAAGTTTCTGTGAAAGTGAACCATATTTTGGAATTATTATATATAACAATTATTTAATAAATATATTATTTCGTAGTAAATAACGAAATAGATTTACAATTTGTAAAGATTGTGGAGACTGGGCAATTCTAATTGGTATGTTACTCTTAGCCCGAACCATCAATATTAATGTGTAATTTAATTTACGGCTTATAATTACATTGGAAGGTTATTTGGTAGAAGGCGCCGGGCAGTCGGAACTGTAAACAGATTAGCCTCGCGCCAGCCAAGAATAAACATGAAAAGTACTACCTCCAGAAAAATGGATCTCTATGGATATTTCGTTATCTCGAACATTTTGGAACCATGTGGAAATTTACTTAAGATATATATACGCGAGCGCTCTTAGAACTTCAGGAGTCTGGCGAACCTTAGATAGCGCATAAGTTAAGGAGTGAGTTTGGCGGCGAATTAATAAATACTATAAAAAGTGCTGTTCATCAAACCAAGTTTTGAGAACCTTGGTGGTACATTGAGCACTGAGACTAGCAGCTAAGAGACGTCTTGTTTTCAATTCCTCAGGGAACAAACCCCGAAGGAAGAGGCCGTGCCGTACGGATTTGACTATGCCACTATGTCACGAAAGAAAACGAAGTGAATGTGTAAATAGAGTGAAGTGACAGTGGACAATCAAACCAATTCACAGTAGTGAAACGGGCGGAAGGGTAAAATAAAAAACTGTATTACTTGTAAAGGTGAAAAATACTACACATGCGAACGTCAACAAATATGAAGCGGCTGGCCCCGTAGCTCAGTCGGTAGAGCACCTGCCTACTGTGCTAGGGGTCCCGGGTTCGATTCCCAGCGGTGGGGGTGGGGGTGGGGATTTTTCTCCGACCATGATAATTCCCCATTTTCCTCAGAGTCTGTAAGTATGAATGAGAGTGTGAATGTGTCCGTGATGTAATGATAAATAAACCCAAAGATAACGAGTTAACACCTTCAGTATGTTCCAAAGGAGAACGGCCGCCGATATGACCATTGTAGTTAAAGGCGGAGTATAAATGGATCAAGTAAAAAAAAAAAAAAAAAAAAAAATGAAGCTTTGGAGTCCGTGTTGGGTAAGAAAATAAAACACAAGTAAACTAAAGTTTAATACTTTAATAAATATCCCTCAGTCATGACTGCGTCATTCAGGGGAAATAAATTGTCCATTTGTACTTGTAGTTTGGCTTTATTAAGTTATCCCAAGTGGTTTCTTAAAGAGAAAATGGGATTTTCACCGAGAAGCAAGTGGCTTATCACTGAAGTGAACAGACCAATTTACTGACGTAGAAAACATTAATCAAATCTTATTTACATACTAATAACCAGCGATGGAGGGTGTGTGTTAAAGAGCACAGGTTAGGAATGAAGATAATGATTATTTGTGTGATTTATCTCTGAAATAAAAGTTAAAATCACTATTTGCTCTGTACAGCTGTCATTGAAGTCATCTGTATTATGAAAATCAATCAACGTATTACTCCTTTCCTTGAGGAGATAGATGGCAGAATGAGGGCTATTACATGTGTGCCGGGGTAGCGCAGTGGTTTCGTTCGCGACTCTCGTGCTGAGGGTCCAAGTTCGATTCCCGGCTCTGGGGTGGCAATTTTAAGTCGGCCCTATCCAGCTATCCCTATCTAGCTCATGTGATGTGTCCCCTATGCCCAACGTGGTTCGGAGTCCACGGTTTAAGTTGTAAGTCCTCTCGCCTCACCGTCATCACTATCAGCATATGGACACCGCCCTCTGGGTGCCTACACCTAAGAAATGGGTCCGGACATCACGTGGTGGGGCGAGGTTACTCCGAAGGCCAAGGTTACCATGTGGGGAGTGTTAGTAGCCAACCAATCAACATCTCTGAAATGTGAGTTGCCTTTTAGAAAACATACTATGATAATTCTGTTTGTGTCTGAAACGTTATCTAGTTACATACAAACTTAGATTTTACACCACCTTCTTTGATTCACAAACTTAGAATTTTATTTGCAAGTTGTTTCATTACGTCTTAGTCTTGATCCTACAGCTGGAGGGTCACAATAGTGTGAGGAAGTCAAAAGCGATTTAGTAAGAATAAGTAAAATAACACAAGATCGGGTTCGTTCCCAGGCGACCGCAAAGTGAGATTTGTGTTAGACAACACGGCGTTGGGGCGGGTTTTCTCCGGGACCTCCGGTTTCCCCCGCCATCTCATTCCACCGGTGCTCCATCTTCATATCATGCATCAACAGTGTCACCGCCTGCGGTGCCGAATGTAGTAAAAGCGGGCGTTAAACACTACACATTTCATTTCACATTTAACACAAGATCTACGTGAAAATATGAGGAAGAAACGGCGTGTAGTACTTACAGCAGTGATCCAGAGGTAGAGTAGTATCCGCCCAGGGCTGTTAGAGACGGGGAATAAATGACCAGGTGAGATACTCATCCCAATGTTTTTTTTTTTTTTTTTTTTTTTTTTTTTCCTAAATTGCTGTACCAGAGGAAATCGATGTCAGACTAGATCAACAAATAGGCGTATCTCCGTCTTCTGTCAGAAATGCTACATGTCTGTTAGAACTAAAAGTATATCGCTATACTATCGCTAAAACACTGACAGCAAATTACTAAATTAAATAAATAAAAATTTCGATGGTTATCCCGATTTGCGGGAATTGGTTTCATTTGCCCAGAGCTTTTATTTTTTCTCCAATAAGCACCTCAGTCTCACTGAAATAGTATCAGTCTCAGTCCCTTTTTGGCTTCAGAAAAACCTACATTGTAGCATGAGATCCCTCAGTTTGTCGTGCGCAATAAACACAATAAGAAGAAAAGGACCCATTGGAAATGAAGAAAGAATACGCAATATTGTAAAGTAATTTTAATAGCTTTTATCAACCACTTGACAGAAGAAAGACCATATTGTTGGCCCCAATCGTACTTAAGGATGCCAAACCATTAAACAAAATAAAAGGGGTGTTTCAGAATAAGAAGTGCTGATTTCTGACCTAACGATTTGCAATTTTCATTTATGCGGTTTTTTGAAAGGCAGAGCATATCATTCCAGTCCTCATATATGAAAGGACTTTGGCGAAAGCCATATGCAAGATCTCCCAAAGATGCTTGCTGCTGAGCTTAATCGAATGAGAAAAAAACTTTTAACGAATTATTCCTGCATGTCCGAAAGCAAAAGTTCGTTTCTAGTACATAGTTTCTATTATAATGTTTTTTTTTTTTTTTTTTGTGTACATCTACCAGTACCTTTCTCCTGCGACTTTGCTTCTCTCACACTGAAGAGAGCGTCGCAAATGGGATATCATTTAATATATTTATTTTAACACATATTTTGTATATTTAATATACACTTTGTTAATTGCACATACCAACATTATTTTAAACACTAAAAATTCATTATGTCCTTTCTCTTAGCCATAACACTAGTATAGAATATGTCGGTATTCAGCAGACTCCTTTCTATGACTTCTATCACTTTTTTGTAGTTTACGTCCTCCAACGTTAAGTCATATCGAACGATGAATGGAATGGGTGAAATTATGCTCAAATGAGCCCAGGGTCCATAGAACTTACGGCTACCCGACATTCGTCTTTCAGGATAAGGGAAAACCGCGGAAAAAACCTTATCCCAGTAACTCACCCTGACCGAGATTCGAACTCGGGACCTCTTGAACGTGAGGCAGACATGCTACCACCACGCTACCGAGGCGGGCACCATCACTTATTCCTGCACGAAATGTGTAAATATTTATTTCGATTAACATGAAGTGAACCTAACAATAAATAAATCTAAAAGTAATTCAGGTAATAACGGTTAATCATGAAATATTAAAATTACCAGTTGCGATTAAGATATGTTGATCAAAGTCTTGTGGTTTACCAAGAAAAATGAGTGTATGCTGGAGAATTTAATGTGGTTACTTCATGGTAGCTAACGTGGTTAAAGATATCCTAAAATTCCGTGTATGACATCGATATTTTCAACGTGGTTTTACTTTCGTAATTAGCATAATTCGGGAAAGTATTGTTATCCATCCAAGAATTCATTCTTGAAAATACAGCGACATATATATGTAGGACCTTCAACCTCTGTTTATCTTACCTTCTCAAACAAACTAGGAATTAGTTGATATAAACATGAACATCCACATTTTCATACAATAGTATGTCTTCAATAAATACGGCTTACAGTTATTCAAAAGCAAGGCAGAATAAAGAGGAGTTCAGAGGCTGTTTCCAGTATATTCAAGATAAACATTCCATTTGCAGTAAAATATCTTAAACATCTAGTATTTTAAGTAAAATTATTCCAGTTATTTTTTTACAAGATCAATATTTTCGAAAATGTTTTCTTGCTTAGAGTAAGTTTCTTTGAAACCTTCCTGTCCCACCTTCGGTGATCAATGATTCAAATAAAATGTTTTTATATAACAGTTCTGCATTTGATTTATGTGTTCACTCACACGCACACGCAGGCATATATACACACCTTTAAGTACTAAATTGTTATTAATATCATCATTAATATTATTATTGTGATTATTATAATTATTATTATCATCATTATCAGTTTTAAGAGCGAGACTCTTCCTCCCATCTACCATAGAGGTTAGTTATGTCACTATTTCAATCGATTTATAAAATACAGAGCGGATGTTTAATGTTCCGGCTCAGATGGCGTGCTGGTTACCCATTCTAAAACTCTCGCTTTACATAGGAATAGTCATGAGCAATAACAACACGCACTATAACGAGCACTTAGCTTATTATAAGCGGCGTCTATCTATACATAATCCTTTGGAGAGTGTTTGAATGATATGCAATGATATTTTGTCATTTTTTTCCCTTCCGTTAGAACATATGTTTATCACTTCTTAGGTTTGGCGGCTCGTAACCCGTTTATTTACCAGACATCTGATAGTAGCTTTCTTTATTTGGAATTGTAATACTAGGAAATGTCTCTTAAATTGTTTACACGTCGGTCTGCATTATTCCGTTTTTACATATGTTCCGATGACATTGTTTGTTCAACAGTGAATATTTGGGTAAACATTTATTTGGACTAACTACAACACAACAATAAAAATGTTTAGTCTAAACTCTAAAGTAACTGAAGCACAATACAAATGTTTCGGTAAATTTCGGTTTTGAAATACACAGTAAGCAAACTCTGATCTTCGTAATCTTAACTAGCCAGTAACTGGCCTTCAACGGGTCATTCACCGCTGGTGACCTAGCGGAACAGTACTGAAAACATTGCAGTGCAGCTGAACCACGCATACATACGATCGTGGCAGGTTCATAAAACAATCGCTCCGCATATGGACACAATTTCTCCAAATTATTGAGAGTAAAATTTCAAAAGCCGAATTGGATGAAAAAACCTTACATTTAAATATTAATTCAGTCTCAGTAGTATCCAGACGCAAGATTGTATACAACTCTCAAGTAACAAGTCAATTTCATGAATAGAATGTGGTTGCTTGCATGGCAGAAACAAACACAGAAAACATAACAAGAGTTCCTGGAAATTCCCTAGGGATGCGTGGCCTGCTCTACTTCTGTCACATCTCCCGCTCTCCAGGGGAATTCCCGAGCAGGAGGTAACGTTACTTGACTTCCCTACATGACCTTGCATTGCGCGGGCTGGATGTTAAATGCTACATCAGTATTCCTCTGCCTTTCATAAGCGGTAGAGAAGAGTAAAAATTAGAGAGCCCTGAAAATTTAGTACATAGTAGGCATTATTAAACTGTCTTAAAAAATCTTCTTCTCTCCCCGAATACCGGATAGAGGTCAAGTAAAAGTACTGCGTGTTCTATTCTCATGACTCTTCTATCTTGCAAGCTGTTCCCATGATAAACATATAATGGAAATCAATAGGCTTAAGAAGCACAGATCTGTACAGTTTGATCATCAAATTAAGTAGTTAGGTTTCCATGACCTAACTGGTTTTCTACGCTCACACCATTTTATAACCTGGTATTTAACTTACAGCAAACAGTCCTTTGTTCAGGAATGCGAGTATTGGTAGTGTTTTGTCGTTTTTCATTATTGTATTCCACAACATTCATAACAATATTTCACCGGAAATAAACATTTTGAGAACTCTGTGTACAAACAAAAGCATGTTTAGAAGAAGTCTATGTGTCTGTGCGGAGTTGTATGTTAATATCAGAAACAAAAGTTTGATCAATACCAAATCTGGTAGGTACTACTTCAGCATTTTCCAAGGACACAACACAATTTTCAAGATAATCTTCCTACCCAAAAATAACAGCTGGAAAAATATCTGAAAATTCTTTACTTTCCGTAAACTTTCTAGCGATTTTGATTAAAATATTTGCATAACAAAGGAAACGTGTGTCTTGAATTTTCTGAAAATAGCCTGTGAACCCTTTATTCTGAATTATTTTTGCGTAACTGGTAAGCAATAAGAGATAGATTAAATGTTACTACAAGGAAAAACTTTAAATCTCATTTAAACACACTGTTTCTTTTTCTTTTTAGCTGCGCAAACTGTTTTCGAGATATTTCATATTACTGATTTGGGTTTTTAAATGCTTGGGTATACATCTTTGATACAGGAATTCATTCGTGTTTTTTTTTTTCCACGTCGAAACTTCCCGGTGGCAAATACTACAGCCGATTCCTCTTTCTCATCTCAGATTTGCGCTCCCCATTGGGAAAGCCAGGACACGGAGACAACCCCGTTCCGAGATAAAGTACATCATTTTTCTCTGCCATGCAACGCTCTGAACCTGCAAGCCCTTGTAGACCTATAATTACACTAATAAAATTCTTGAGATGCAATTAACCTTTTCACCATTCGATTACTGACGAGGGAAAACTCCCGAAAATCCCATTGCTTGCCAGCAGAAATCGAACCCGCAAACCTTCTGTTTGGGAGTCATACGCGCTACCGCCTGCGCCCCCTCAATCAGGCAATATTAAACTAACTCATTTATCGGAATTGCTTTGTGCTTGTAGTCTGCGATTCTAGTTACGCTGCAGATGATCTACAGAATTTTCTGTCAAGGTTTGAACTAAAAGAATGCTTTGATAAAGCGCTATGTGTTATGTAACTTGACAGTTGTAATGACGTCATTCTCGTAGCCCTAGGTGGAAGGGATGCAGTGCCTTGCTTGTTTAAATGTTTCATATTCCTTTGGGAATGCGCTCTTCCTGTCGGCGGCAGATGTACACTTTGCGCTTCACCTTCTACTGTTTCACTCTGTACTTGCTTTTAATCTAATACGCACATGCAAATAAATAAGAAAAACATTGTTACACGTACTCGAGAGGTCGCAGGTTCACGTACCAACCAACTTCTTCCACAAACTATACTTAAAATCACTATTCTCCTGTTTACTACACATTTCTAGTAACAATTTCATTACAGATTCCATAGAAACGAAAGGAATATAGAAAACAGAAGTGATGACCACTGATTAAAATGCTGGTCCTCTATACTGGCTTTGAAATTTCATACATTTTGCATTACATCACGAGAAACAAAAGAAATGCTACTTTCCAATACAAAAATTATAAATTACACGGAAATGTAAGTAAGGAGATGAACACTTCCGAAAATTTTGGTTTTACACAAAATGTTTGTTTTAAAAATATCGGTAGTAAGTCAAAGTAGTTACATTTGAAATAGTACGTCACTGATACTACCACAGTAATATACGCACGCATTGTCGCACTATCAGAAAGTGTATTTGTGTGGTTTAGCAGTAACGCTGACAGTTCTCAGACCCGCGACATCATATTCCAAGTTCAGGCCATAACTAGACTTTTTCTCCTCTTACCCACTTATTTTCTATCGTTAAACTGCTGATTATGAAGCATATCGAATACTGCAGTGCTGTTATTATAATAAACTTGTGTTGCAGTCAAATGGCCATACAAAAGGAGGTAAATTACAAACGAATACTTATAGTCTTTAATTAATTTTGTTCTTTTCCTGCACAGTTCATTTGTGTGACCGCATTAGTTGCACTCACACGTCTGTGCTGGCTCATGGTATGATGTGTTCTTGGAGATGAGATGATGGAAACCGTGTTAACAATTCCCAATTACTGTTAAATGTAAACGAGCAAACTAAAGAAATGTATTTAAATAGAAATTTACAAAATAGAATACCGAAATATCCTAAACCTACACGCGATTTGTAATTTGAATCCTTTACGTAGGTGACGTTATAAAAAGTATTAACACCAATGTGTTTACGAACTGAAGGAATGTCCTCTTAGCGTTTGAAAATAAATAATTAATGTACAAGGCAAATCCCAGTGCCATTCCTGTTTAAGCTTCCAGCAACTGTAGAAAAGCACGTTTCTTCTTCGGCGTTTTCATAGTCTATTTGTCTTTACACAAATGTATAGGACTGCTATAGCGCCTCACTAAAGAAAAATATTACTGAAAAAAGAGTACATAAATGCGAAAGATCACTGTTAACTGTTTCTCTACATCTGAATAAGAAATTCGTTTTTTTTCTACGGTTTCTGGAAAAAAGTAATAAAAACTTAACCTAAGATTTATCTTGCACATTAGTTATTTATGTTCTAAAGCTAATAGCGAATTCTTTCAAACTATTGGTTTATCAGTCCTAGGTCATGTTAATTTAAAGTCATCTATATAAAGGGATTCTAATGTTTAGAACATTGCAGTACCCTATGTTGCACATTCCCGTTTAAACTCATTCGTTTGATTTGTTTGTTTACATTTGACAGTCGCGGTAATAACAAATGAAGCAATGCAATATCCTATATTCTTAGCAATCAATAATTTCATGAAAAAATAGATGGAAAACACAGAGAAAATATGAAAGAAGCACTTTTTTTTGGCCTTCGGTAAAATCCCTAATGGCCATCATGGGGAAAAATTAGAAAAATAATATAAGGAAAATTAAGAGGATGGGAGGAGACTAGATCTGTAGATCACTTTCTTTAAGAAATTGTAGAAGAGCTTGGTATACAGGTTTGTGGCATAACTGTAATATGGTGTTGACGCTAGCGGGAAAAGGAACAGACTGCTGAAGTAGGCGGCGGAGGAAGGAAGAACGGTGGGCTCGGTAGCGAGAGCAACTGAGCAACTGGGTCATCAGAACATACAGGGGAATCGATGAGACGTAGTCGGTGTAGATGCGCAGGGTAACATCCATGTCCAAGTCGCATTCTAATGATGGAGGTGAGATGTCGACGTGCAATCCTGAAGCTGGAGAACCAAGGGGTCGTGGATAGATGCGTCTGAACGCCGGCGTAGTGTTTGCCGTGTAGGGCAGTTGGATGCCTTGGAAGATGCCTTGGGTGAGTCCCTCTTTTGCCAGGCGATCGGCGACTTCATTGTATCGAATTCCGACATGCCCTCTGATCCAAAGGAAGTGAATTTGATGTCCAGCTATGGTAGCGTTGTTCACCAACGTCAGTATCTCGTAAAGATAACAGTGCATATCTCTCGTCCAGCGGGGAGATGAGAGTCTCTGCAGCACACTCTGCGCATCGGTTAAGATCAGCAGTTTGGGGAAGCCCTGAGAAATCCCATATTGCAAAGCGTCACGAATGGCCAGAACCTCCGCAGTGTAGCTGGAAGCCTCCATAGGTAGGCGGTATCGAGCCAGGGCATTAGTAGAAGGACAGACGTATGCATAACCTACTCCATCAGCAGATTTAGAACCGTCGGTGTAAATCGTGGTGAAATCTGGCCATGTAACCTGCAAGAAATGAGAGAGGGCGACGTTCACGTCAGGGCTCCGAATGATGTGATCAGGAAGATAATACACCGAAACATTCAAGAAGTGTAAGTCATATTGATATTGAAACCCCGAAGAGAGGGACTTTTCAAAATTAAGGGAAAAGCGTGGTATATATACCGAAAACCCAGTAAGAGTAAGGGCAATCGTCGTACAGCTGGAAAATCAGCGTTGAGATAATTAGCAGCAAGATACTGCAACGTCCGCAATACTGGGTGGGCGTCGACGGAGAAAAATCGCAATAGAAAGCGCTGGGTTAAGAGCTGTCGACGGATCTCCAATGGTAATTCTGAGGCCTCAACCAAAAGTGCATTCGTCGGAGTAGAAAGCATAGCACTCAGGCAAAATCTAAGAGTACGGTACTGAGCAATATCCAACTTGATCAAGACTGATGTGGAAGCAGAGCCAAAGAAGATACAGCCATAGTCCAGCACCGACCGAATTAGGGAACGATATAGCAGAAGTAATATGGAAGCGTCCCCGCCCCACCATGAATGAGCGATACTACGTAGAACATTAAGAGTTGCAACAATCTTGGAGATGAGATGCTGGATGTGACGACTACATGAAAGGCGACTATCCAAATAGATACCCAAACATTTTGCGGAAGATGCAAGGGTAAAAGTGAAAGGTCCCAAGCGGATAACGCCATCAGGAAATGTCCGTCGTTTCCTAGTAAATACTACGACTGTAGACTTGGAAGGTGAAAGATGTAATCCGTGTTCAGAGGCCCAGGTTGATAAATCGGTGGCTGCATCACTAAGCCACAGACGAGTAATCCAAAAACTAGAGGACCGAGCGTACAAACAGATATCATCGGCGTACTGGAGAACTCGAATGTGAGGACTAAATAGAGAGTCTAAATCCGACGTATAAAGTGTATAAAGAAGAGGACTCAAAATCGCTCCCTGGGGCAATCCTTGAACTACTATTCTAGGGCCGAAGAAGGAGTTATCAGGAGAACGGATATAGATGAGGCGATGTCGGAGAAGATTGTAAATGCCAGAGCAGTACCGAGGAGGAAGACGCAATGCTTGCAGCTTCCCAAGCAAAACTGGCAGTAAAACACTGTCGTAGGCGCCGGAAATGTCCAAAAAGATGGCTGTCAGATATCCTTGTTCCAAATAGGTACGCTCGATGTCAGTAGTCAGGATGCTGAGACTATCCAATGTACTCCGGGTTTTGCGGAAACCATATTGGGACATGGGTAATAATCCCCGGGATTCCAGCCACCATTCAAGTCGTTGTTTAAGCAAGCGTTCAAAGGTCTTGGCGATACAGGAAGACAAAGCGATCGGGCGATAAGAGGTACCAAAGCTAGGGTCCTTCCCCGGCTTCAAGATAGGTACAGTGATCTGTGTAGTCCAACTCTCGGGGAAGAGGCCGGAGGCCCAAAGGTCGTTGAATAGTTCCAAAAGGATCATCTTCGCACGAAGAGGAAGGTGGGTGAGCATGCTATAGGATATCTGATCATTACCCGGAGCTGAATTCGTAGACGACTTCAGCACACTTTGGAGTTCAGACATGGAAAATGCTGACATCAAAGCGTGGTGCGAGACCCCGGAAGAAGAGAGACCAGTAGGTGCTGGTGGTGATGTCACGGATGGCGGAGCAATGTGATCTGCAAACTCAGCGATCCAATCCCTCAGAGGGCGGGTAGGAACTGGCTTCCTCCTCAGTTTGTTAATAAACCCCCAAATCTGAGAAAGTGGGGTGGTGTTAGAGAGTTTGGCACAAAAGGTCTTCCAGCACTCCTTTTTGCACTGTCGTAAAAAGCGTTTGGCCTCCGCTGCGGCCCGTTTATAGGCCAGAAAATTGTCCCATGTAGAGTTGTGCCGGTAGGTACTGAGCGCCAACTTCCTCTTCGCAACATAACGACTGCATTCTGCATTCCACCAAGGAGAGGGTACACAAAGGGACGTAAGAACTGGTCGTTTCTCTGGGATGGAAAGCAAAGCCGCACTATTGATACACTGTAGAAAGGTGTCGTAACGTTCCAACGGAGGACGATCATTAGGAATCTCAGAAACAGTGGCTTCGAGAATACGTTCGTACTGGACCCAATTGGCATGCCGTAAGTTCCATCTGGTAGAAGGCCGGTGGGCCACAGAAACGTGCGGAAGAATAGTCGAAATCTCCAGCGGGAAATGATCGGAGCCCATTGTAAGGGGTGGAACCCTCCATTGGAGTTCAGAAGATAGGGATGGGGAGCAGAGCGTCAAGTCAATCGTTGATGGTCGGTATCCGGGCCGAGTGAGCAGGGTGGAAGACCCATCCTTGAGAAGAACCAAACCAGAGTCCTCGATGAAGTCCAAAAGCGTTCTGCCAGCAGCGTCGGTCAGGTCACAACCCCATGTGGTATTATGAGCATTAAAATCACCGCCGAGTAAAATGGGCGTTGGTAATTGGCTCAGGAAATGATACCATTCTCGAGTGGTGATGATCATTCTAGGGGAACAGTACACAGAAACAACTGTGACCTCTCGTTGACAAAGCAGAGTCCTCACCGCCACGGCTTCAAAAGAATGTATTTGGCTGTGGTCTATCTGAATGGTGTAATGTGGAATAGTTGAGTGCACGAGAATTGCAACTCCTCCCCATCCGTCCGTCCTATCCTTGGAGTAGAGGCAGAAAGAAGGTATGCGAAGAGACGTATTTGGGGTCAACCAAGTTTCAGACAGCAGGGCGATGGAGACGTGGCGTACAAAGGGTTCTTGCACAAGAGTCATAATTAGCTCGTAGAGAACGACAATTCCATTGCAACAAAGTTGAAGCCATGCTGTAATTTTGGGTTGTCATCGTTGGGTTATGAGCTTTGTAATAAGCTGGTAAGGAAGTCGCGGAGAAGTTCAAGTTGAACAGGGGCCGTAGATGAAGGAGAAAAAGCAGATAATACAGGAACTATGAGCTGTAGTAGTTGCTCCACAAGCTGCAAACTAGTGGGAGCAGACGGCGATGAAGGACCCGCCCAAGATGGCGGATAAGGATTATGAGTTATTGGAGATACAGGTACTCGTTGTGGAATATACAGAGTGGAATGAACTGCGGGAAAATGTGGAACTCGGTCCGGGGGAGGTCGTGTTGACAAACGCGGCACCGAAACAGCAGGTGAAGTCGAAGTGGCGAGGGTAACGGCCGGTTGGACTCCTGGTGAATGTGCTGGTCGGGGAGTGTAGGAAGGCAGCGGAAGAGTACTGGCTGACTTTGTAGGAGATATTCCTCCAGGGAGGGGAGGGAAAGACCGTGTATCTGTCATCGAGAGGGTTCCATTAATGGCCTGTGAGTAAGTTGGACGAGATGGCTGAGGCGAGCAAGGGGCATCTACTCGAGAAGCTGCCACACGTGCCTCCCGGTATTGACGGTATGCTGGGCATTTTCTGTCTGTTGCCAGGTGATCTCCCTGACAGTGAATGCAGCAAGGACCTGAGGTAGAGGTGCAGTCTTCTAAGAAATGGGGTCCAGCACATTTACCGCATCTAGCCGCACTCCGACACTGATGCGAGCGATGGCCGAAGCGTAAACACTTAGTGCAGATGTAGACTGGAGGATCACGAGGTTCCACCGGGCATCGCGTTCCAAAGATGACTACATGAGTCGGCAACATTTGAGAGCGGAAGGTAATCTTACACACTGGAATGGGGACCCGTACTGCAGGGTCGCTAGTGGGTCGAGAAAAACGCTGGACAGAAATAACAGGGTAGGCACTCTCTAGAAACTCAGCAATTTCTTCTTCTGAGAGACTGGTGTCCACGTTGCGAATAACACCCTGTTTGTTTATCAGAAATTTGGGAATGTAAACTTCCAAAGATGTTCCAGTAAATGCCGGTGACTCTACTATAGTGTTAGCGGCCTCTGCCGATGCTGCCTCAATTTTCAGTCGGTTTTTTCCTGCTGAGGTAATATGCACAATTGCACGTCGGATTGTCGGGTTGTGTCGAAATAGCAGTTTACCCACACTCACGGGGTGTAGCTTACCCACATTCTTATCCAAACTTTCAATAAACACATAAAAAGGTCCGGGATCTGCGCTGCTATAACGATTGGAATGGCTACGTGGTGTAGAGACGCCAGGTGTAGAAGGTGTTGTTGTAGGACGTGAACTGCGTGTAGGAGAAGTGTGGAAGTAGGAGATAGTGTAGAAGGCCTCGTCGTCGAAGACTGAAGAGGGCCGACGTTCGAGGTGTCTACTGGCAAGTTCCCATTTGGTACACAATCACTCGAGTCAAAATCCATGTTGGAGTCTAATGGCGTAACGGATTCTCCTGAAGTCCGCTGCCGCTTAGAAGCACGTTCGTCATTTTCACTAGTAGCAGAAGTCGTAGAAGGGAGTGAAGTTTGGACTGGTTCACAGTGAAGTGTCGGTAGAGATTGCTGCAGAGAAGTGGAAGCAGAAAGTTGTTCTTCTTGCTGGTAACATGTCTGCATTGCGGAGTAGATTAGCTGCCCCGTATCAGGGGGGTCAGCCATAGTACACTAAAGTTTAACACTTCACGAATAGAAAGTACGCACGTGAAAACACAAAGAAATTTGATGTAGAATTAGGCCGGCAATTTGTCCCGTTCTACTAACGCCGCCTCGCGCGCCGGAAGCGTAAACAAGTCGTCACGCTGTTGCGATGTTACCTGCTCCGCTGCCAGACAGCAACTGAAAGAAGCACTTGGAGGTCTCGCTTTAGAGAACTGCCTGCTTTACTACCTTCCCGTAGGGGAGGGGATCCGTCCCCTTCAGCTGCCAAAGTGCGGGCGCTACGGACCCTTAGCACTCGTGGTACCTCTGACGTTACTAGAGGAACCTCGGGCCGAACATGCCGAGCCCCTCCCGAATGGGAGTTGTTCGGATTGGGTTGGACTCGAGGGGGCAGTGTGTTCCCGAAACCCACGGGTAAATGGGCACTTCCGGCCAGGCTACGGCCACCCGGAGGGGGTAGAGGGTTGCCTGAATAGTCCCGGGTGCTAGCCTGCAGAGCTAGTAGATGGTGTGCTAGATCACCTTCGGCCCCACCGAGGTTATCGGTAATCTTCCCTGCGGGGTTGACGCGCGTAAGTGGCGTATCCACTTCCATCCCGTCTTGATGTTGTGCTCAGCGGGGGGGGGGGGCTTTTTAGACTCAAGGTATTGGCCTATGGAAAGAGCCCCGGAGTTTCCATCGCTCCCGGATAGAAGGAGGCCCGTGTCCTTGTTCCTAACGGTCCAGGACTAATGGGAGTAGAAACTCTGCACTTAACTGCCTGTTTTACTACCTAACCACACAAGTGCAGCAAGTACAGCTGGTATCAGTGTTGTGCTGGTTCAAATTTATTTTGGTTCATTGGATAAAATCATGCGCTCTCTGACTATAAGTGTCGTATTTCCAATTGTTCCCTTAACATCCCTCTACAATTTCTTAAAAGTTAACTGATCAAATTCTGAACTCCCTTGTATAATTGGATACGGTTTATTCCTAGGTGTTTCCCTTATTCTGAGAATACAATGTCGAGTAAGTCTGAACTCTGACATCATTTTCCCCATTTCATTCATCTATCGTCCGATATTGCCTACCAGGTTAATCGACGTTAAACTTCAAAGAATGCGGACATATTACATCACATGAGTATTTTACTCATTCCTCAACAAACAATTCTTACAGAAGCTACTTATCTTATCGTCCTCTGTATTCTAGGGTTTGCTTTCCAAGGTCACAGGTTTAAATCCGACCTAAGCTGATGTATCTTACTTTGACTTTCTTTTGAAGAGAATGAAAGCCGGTAATCCTGTGTAACACATAAATGAACCTCATAGAGCCATATGAGCAAAAATTAAAGGACTTTAATGTCAATATACCCGTAGAATGGGGCGCTGAGAACAACAGCAACACAAAGTTCTTCATAAGCATACCTAACTAAATTTCATTTTCTGATAAACATTTGCAGTGAATAGAGAAATAGTGTACATTGAGGAAAAATCAAATCTTTTAAGAACTGATAAGAACATAAGAACTGATAACTGTTGATAGCCTTACAATTTCGTTGTCTTTGCATGACCAGGAGACAATAAAAGGAAAATAATAAATGTTTCTCATTTGAGAAAAGTACACTTATTTACGCCTTCAAATCCATAATATGTAACACCTCAGAAATTGATCATTCTACATAAAACAAAAGAATTATTTGCTATAAAACGTGTATTTTAATGATATTTACAATTTTTGTAGTAAAAAGTGTGGTTTACCAGTATTATCCTGAATGAGGTTATCTCAGAAAATTCCAAATTTACATTTCATTTAACATGCAACATTTTAAATATAAATTTCAGCCACACTCTTGAGAACATTAAATATCGGAAACCATTGCAGGTTTTGTAATAAGGGGAACTTCTTCATAATTGTCAAGTCACATATTATGAATATGTTAAACTAAAATGCCAAGTTTGGTGTTCCTCGGAGATTTTGTTTTCGAACTACGCAGTTATATACTCACAAGAACAGTTTCCCAAAAATAACTTTATTCAGACGACCTCAACCGCTTATTTCTGTGCAAACTTCCACTTCAGTATTTAGCAGGAATTATAACACTTTCTCTATTTACACATAAAACACACAGAAATTACTCAAATAAAGGTTATTCCGTTTCGGATTGTCAGGTTTATATTCAGTAATATGCGTATTTAGTGTGACCTTACTACAATGCTACTTAATCTTAGCCAGATGAAATCAGTCAGATCTTCTGATATAGGATGTTCAAAATATGCTATTACATATCCCAACGTTAACAACATTGATTTTCATCAAATATAATGGTTATTAAATCTACTTAATTGGTAGACATGTGGTGCTTATGTATATTCAGTGGCGGCGTTTAACTACTCTATAATGATAATGATGATAGTTAATAATAATAATAATAATAATAATAATAATAATAATAATAATAATAATAATAATAATAATAATAATAATAATAATAATAATAATAATAATAATAATAATAATAATAATAATAATAATAATAATAATAATAATAATAATAATAATAATAATAATAATAATAATAATAATAATAATAATAATAATAATAATAATAATAATAATAATAATAATAATAATAATAATAATAATAATAATAATAATAATAATAATAATAATAATAATAATAATAATAATAATAATAATAATAATAATAATAATAATAATAATAATAATAATAATAATAATAATAATAATAATAATAATAGTAATAATAATAGTAATAATAATAGTAATAATAATAGTAATAATAATAGTAATAATAATAGTAATAATAATAATAATAATAATAATAATAATAATAATAATAATAATAATAATAATAATAATAATAATAATAATAATAATAATAATAATAATAATAATAATAATAATAATAATAATAATAATAATAATAATAATAATAATAATAATAATAATAATAATAATAATAATAATAATAATAATAATAATAATAATAATAATAATAATAATAATAATAATAATAATAATAATAATAATAATAATAATAATAATAATAATAATAATAATAATAATAATAATAATAATAATAATAATAATAATAATAATAATAATAATAATAATAATAATAATAATAATAATAATAATAATAATAATAATAATAATAATAATAATAATAATAATAATAATAATAATAATAATAATAATAATAATAATAATAATAATAATAATAACAATAATAACAATAATAACAATAATAATAAAATCTATGCATCAAACCTTTATTCTTTTTTGCCAGTGTGCGTTCTGAAGGTTGTTGTTAACTAATTTTCGGGTGTTAAATTGAATGGTAGGATTTTCATTTTTCTCTATCACGTAAGATTTGTTCACAAACAGCATAATAATATGACAGCTCCAAATTATGTAGAAGTGCTCTAACGTCCTCGCCCATTTTACCCTCAAACTCTCTGGGTCAATTAGAGGCTCTCAGAACGGTTTCATTGCCATTGAAAGCGTCTTACCAGCAGCTAGGACAAAGTCAGGAGAATCAGCGAACGACAGGTTTACTAGACTCGTGTAGGGGTTAGAGGTAAGCAGGGCAGTTTTAAGGATGAGGTTGCATTGGTGAAGTATTTCCGAGTTACACAATGATTCCTGAATGGCTGTAACCTTTCCACCTCGCAACTGGACATGAAACACATCCGTCCACGCTTCCAGCACAACTTGTACTTTCATCACTACAGTCCCCTGTGTAACCTCCGCACTATCTGTGTCATTACAGTCTTGCTCACACAGTTGAAATAGTTCCTGGAAATGGGTCTATTGGCGTCTGAAGCGCTAAGAATATCTATGTACTAATACTATTTATAATTAGAGTATAAACGTTTCCTGAATACACATAAAATACAGGATTCTTATAGGGAAACAAGGAAAGATGGATATTTGTTGTAAAGATATCCAGCTAGGTGGCTCAGGCGGTTTTGTATGTAGCCCGCATTCGGCAGGCCCCGATTTGTTTCTCGTCGCTGACCTACCTGAACCATTACTTCTTTCGGGGGTTTTCCGGGTCGCCAGGCGAATGCTACATCCCCCGAATTTCCTGTCTCTAAATTTCATCTCCTTTATTATTACATATCATCTTTTATCTCGTGGCCTCTTTCACGGTAGAAGATTCAGCGGTGCATGTCGGGATGATATGCTCTGAATAAACCACTTCCTCCACCTGTAGGACGGTTGCTTGTCTCCAAACCCAGGTCTCGTGGTGGGACTGTTTCCGAACTGCAGTAGGATGGGATGTTCGTTGTCTTGGCCTGCCGGGGGAAGTTACCAACTAAGTAAGATATAGTGACCCCACTGTGGTGGCTCCTTGGGACGGCTGCCCTCAGTCTCATCTCGCCTCATCCTTCCTTCCGAGGAAGCCGCACTTGGGGTATAGGTACAATAAGCCAAGTCTGGTTTCCGTACCCAGTTCCCTCCGATATAATCCAGTTCCAGTGGTAAGGATCAAACTTAAAAAGACATTTTGGTAGATTTTCACGGGGTACAAGCTTGCCCAACAGAACAGATTCCTTCACGTATGTTTGCAGCAGATTATTACTTTCAATATTTTTTTTCGACCACAAGGGGCTAAGTGGCATTATCGGTCGTTCGCGAACACTCCAAATCAAAAGTACATTATTCTTCCTCACCTTGATTATATCGCTGGGAGGGCGGAAAAAGAGAATGAAAGAGAATGAATGCACCTCGTCCGGCTGAGGACATAGAGGGAAGAAACTGTGTTTTCACTAATTGTCCCGGACATCTTGCTAAACCTTCAGCTCTGAACTTCCGTCATGGCTACCCGCAAGGCATGACCCGCCCATGAGGAAGGGGAAGTTTAGGAGTGCTCAGCTTAGAGGGCGAATCATATTATACAAGGTGACGGGAGGTCAGGCTGGAAACAATCAGGGTGGATCCAAACACCAACATAATACAACATATTAATTTAATTAGATGCAATAATCCCAAGAAGCCGGGTTTACCTGGCTGATACAGCAGCCTTACTTATCTCCTATCATTTCACATTTGCGCAATGACTACAACACAATCCGGTGCGTTACCTTGAAGTAAGTAGCCTCTTTTACAATAAATGCCCGGTGGATTGACCAGTTTTAATTGCCTGGCTTTTGAATGCTCCCTTCTGGAATTGTTCAGCACATTGCCTTGGGGAACACCAGAGCAGATAAAAATTTTATTTTAATCGTTATTGTAGTTTAGGTGATTTATAAATTTAATGTGTACATTTCTAATTCATATCAAACTAATTACTGGATTTTTTGATTAAATAGTTAAACCTTTAAATAGTGAACCTATCCAACCTAATAACTTCTGGCATTCTTTATCTTCAGTTTATCCTGATATCTTACCTGCAATTTCAATGTGTGTATCTTTTCTGGAACAGACAAACAGGCATTTAATTATCGAATGTTTATCAAGCAAAATCAATTACTAATATGG
The DNA here is from genome assembly GCA_030765055.1 of Mantis religiosa. NCBI lineage: Eukaryota > Metazoa > Arthropoda > Insecta > Mantodea > Mantidae > Mantis > Mantis religiosa. The sequence continues at coordinate 145,625,087 of CM060957.1, read as the reverse complement.
ATACAATGGCTACTGCCCAGTGTTATCGGGAAGTCGGCAATCAAACTGTAAACAGATAAGCAGCGTGACGCCCACATTAAAATCTAATGTGCTGTGGCTAGGTAACCAGATCTTCTGCACGATTTTCGATCTCGAAACTCCTGAAGCTACGTGGAAATTTGCTACCGCTGCATAAACAATTCCTTTCGCGAAGATATACAATTTGATGAAGTTGTGAGTGAGCCTCAGCAAGTAAGCTAGGGAGGGTCTTTCTGTTGCTGTTCTTCGGTCGAGCTTGTAAGGACTGTGGTGACGTGCAGTGAGTCTTGTTGCAATGGAATAGAAACGGATTGTGTTCGATTACCCAGCAAGCCAACCGTCCCGGAAGAGGAAGCTACGTCGGGCGTATTTCTTTACGCCAGTAGGCGTAAAAATGAAGTAAATATCAAACGAAGGTGAAATGATATTGAATATGGAACTAGACTATTAGTAAAGTGACAGTGTCAAATCAGTGACGTCTCAGGTAATGAGGTTACATTGAAAACTGAGTAAAAAGACTGTGTAAGAACTAGACAAGGTATAATATCGCATACCATTTAAAAATATTTATCTGCTACACATTATGTGGGCTGGCCTTATTTATTATGACTTAGTCCAGTTCTTAAATCGTCACATCATTCAGTAATCACTTCATTACCCAGTTCAACTTTTGCTACACTGTTGAGTTTGCGCTGTCGCTTCAATTATGTTATCTAGTTCCAATGTTCATTATTTTCATATTCACGTTGTACTTTTCCACGACATAGCTACAGAACGAAATACACCAGACGTAGCTTCTTCACTGGGGGGACGAACACGTCGAATACAAGACAACCTTCCTACAAAAATATCACTGCATATCAGAACATTCGTCATGACCTCGCACGGAGATAGTGGTTTCGTGACACCAGAAACACTAACTCATTCATTTACTCATAAATCTGCCAGATTGAGATGCTTCTATTGCCTAGGAGATTTCCACAGAATTTCAGAAAGTTTTGAGTGGAGATACATCCAGAAGATATATGTGTACGTAATACTGTGACTGCGTGGGTTACATAGATTCGGAAATCTGGTTTGCAGAAGTTTAGAACTTTTGCTACACTAAATAGACGTAAAATTGACAATCAGCTGTCTTCGAGGCTGACTCGGTGCTGACTGCACGAAAACAAATGAAAGAAATCACTGCGGTACACTTCAATCGTCGACTGTCGCAATAACCAACAAACAACTGCCGCTCTACCACCTTGCGGGTATTTATACCTCCCCAGCCATTGTTTCTAGAAAGCCGCAGACCTTCGAGAACTTTAGCGGCAGCAACAATGGTCAGAACGTTCTGGAGCCTCTCTGTCTTTTTCACTCCTGTCGAGTGCCCGGCTCTGGCCTGTGGCAGCAGCACAACAATGCCTCACGGTGACAATACTGGAACTGTCTTTTGCATGTTACTGTATTTTGTTGTCATTCTTATAGGTATATCATTCGAGGTATATCATTCGACTGTAAATAGGCAGTCTTTTGTCAGCTTGTCGACCCTTTCCTTCTGGCCTCACTGGCTATTTCTTTCACAGTGTCTCAAACCAGCGAAAATGAAATAGGAACTGATTGCAGAACTTACAAGGCATTCATTTATGTCCGCAAAAAATTCCAGTCTGATATCTTAAATAGTCTCCAAGATGAATTCAGAAGATTTCTCTTTGGTGGCATAGAATCTTCTTTTTACATTTAAATATTTTACTACCATTGCAATGTCCACTCTTATATCAACAACAAAATTTATTAAAGATAATTCTATAAAAGTTTATTCGGGGATAAAGTCGACGAACTTATAAAGCGGTAAATTGAAGTGAAGAACATGAAGGGAACTTACAGTGATTCCAACAGCTGCTACTAGTAAATCCTCGAGAGGTCCTGAAGCAAGAAGGTTCTGGATTAAGGCAAAGAATGCCAGATGCTAGAAGTCGTTGCAGGACCACGTACATAGGGTGGTAGTTGGAATTAATTAGACGGCGCCGAAAGTTGGCTAAACTGTGTAACACCTGCCAACATTCTTTTCCATTTTAAACTCTCGTTTATTTACTTCCTCTGTAACGAATGTAGAAACGACGCATTATATAGACTTTGGTTAAGTTTATGTTGACATTTTATATAGTGTCGTAAATAATTTCCGAACTACGGTAATAAGCATAATCTAGAAATACACACTGTATTTTGCACAATAAATAATTATGTAATCCAGATAACTCAGCGAGATGACTCCGTTTTATCGTATGAGGCTTGTATTTTGAGGTCGCGTTTCGAATCTTCTCGACTGCCAACTCCGATCTTGCTCCTTTCCTATTTTCCTTAGTTGATATGGGAATGTTGGATGGTTTCCGACCAACCACTATTTGGTTTCCTCAATATTCTCTTTTATTCCGTTCCTTTCATGTTTCAGATTTGCTGCTAGCTTGGTGATGTAGACAGTGACAGTGGTTGCTGGCTCAAAGGACACTTTGTTAAATGGATCTTCAGGAAGCACTACTTGGCTGTAAAAGCCACAGGTCTACGAAGGTCACAGTGCTCGAGGCATTTTCTATCCTTGTATAATCAATATTTATACAAATTATATTACAATATTTGGTACTTGAATTTTAATTTGTGGGAGGGGCAGAAAGTTTAACGTTCTAAACTCTGGTATATCATATCTAACGATAAATGAATGAAATGGTTCAAATGATGCTCAAGTGAACACTGGACATTCGTAATCTCAGAACTAAGGAAAACCCTTCAAAAAGACTTATCCCGGCAACTTACTCCAACCAACTCGATTCAAACTGGAAAATTCCTGATTGTGTCAGGCAGAATCTCTAGTGTGACACTTCAGAGGTGGACAATAACAGAACATTGCATGTATTAACGAAGCGATGTACTCAAATCGGCCGCAGTTAACGATTAATTGTAAATGATTGACGTTATGGTAAGATGTATGTAAATAACTATTGTTATTCTTTCTCCATATTTTGAGATTTTGAACTGATAAAACAGCTATACATTAGTGTCAAATATTTCGGGTATCTCCCTTCAACATCAAAACAATAAAATATACTTTATAAAAAACTGATTATCAGAATTATTTGTTATAGAGTAATTAAATGTTTGCTCCTTCTCATACACCAATAATAATTGAATTAGAGTCCACATATTGTGTTATTTATTTTGTATATTTCAGAGGAAATAAATAATAAATAAAATTTAGATAGAGTCAGACTGAAAAATTGAATACCATAGCCGGTGTTTGAACCACGGATCTTCTGGTCTCCGTCCAGTTGCTCTTAGCCATTGAGCTACCATGGCTAACATGCCAGCATACCATTAACTCCTCCAACGACTCGCATGTTTCCCAGTAAACTACTAGGGTTTCTCATATACAATGAGATACGCACCGTTTGTGGCGACTTACAATGCTGTAAGTACATAAGTTCCACGCTTCATATGCATCACGAGTATGTGAGGTTTATGCAGAAAGGTACTTCAGGAACATTCTCACGAATTCACAAACACTTGAGGGAGTGGCTCATTAAAGAGGAGTGATACAGATGTTGCTGTACCAAGCGTTGACCCTGAAAAACCAGTCCTTCAAGAAGTGCAGGCAAACCCTTCAGATCCGACAAGAAGCATTGCAGCAAGGGAAGGTGTTTACCAAATATATCTGGAGAATTTTGTAAAAAATCTTCTGCGTATGCAAGGGTTAAATTTGGTGGACTTCTGAGTCAATAATTGTTTTTATTTTACTTTCCAGAATTATCTATGTTCATGAATTCCTTTACCATGCAGTGTGGTCACTGGTGAAACTGACTTTACTTGTTATAGTATCCTCAGTTTTACTCATAATTAGGCATATGAAAACGTTCATGAAGTACCTTCATCAACATAGGTTCTGCCTAAATGCTTGGGATGCAACCATTCACATAAATTATTCTGGCACGCTTCTGTAACGTGTCTACCTCAGGTTCAAAAGGTCCCCAGTTCCAATCTCGGTCGGAGTGAGCTATCGTGATAAGGTTTTTATCAACTCTATGAACTCTGGGTTTCATTGCAACACTTCACCCACTTCGTTCTTCGCCCTTATAACTTATTGTGGAGGACTTAATTTTAAAAAAGTCGCCTATTTTGGCCTCTCCTTTTTTCGTTCGCACCTGAATGCAGATACGTATCTGTAGTTTCTCTAAAGTCAGTTGTATCGTTTAACTAATGACGTACCTCTAGATGTTATCCAACGAATGTAGTTTGACACGATGGTGTACCAGCTCATTTTAGTTAGATATTATATACCTTATTGAAAGACAAATTTCGGCATAGATAGATTAGTCGGAGAGGATTCATTGCACAATCTGTTTGACTTCATGATTCAATGCATATTTTTGTTTGAGTATATTTAAACTACCTGGTTATGTGGCTCCTGCATCGGATATTGATGTTGTCACAGAGCTTAGATATGACCAAGAACGAAATATTCCGGGGATTTAAAACGGAGTACACGGTTGCACGGAACGTAGAAGAAATTTCGTAACTTTCAATTTTATCTTGTAACCCAGAAATAAATGTAAATAAACGTATTTCATATGAGAGTCTTTTATGCTTTGATATTCAGAGGGCCATTGAAATATTTAATACCAATTAAGATACATCCTGTATAAGTAACCTGATTTTGCTTCTGTATTACTATGAGAAAAGTTGTACTAAATATAAGTAAAATATCTATTGATGCAGAAATCGAAGAGCAAGATGTCAAGACCCTTACTTCTGGTTGGAACAATGAAAGATGTGCTGAAGAAGGATTACATTTAATTAGTGTTCAAAATACGATATTGCGATATATAAATGTTTGGAAATAAATGCATTGTGATGATAGACACTGTGTATTATTTCAGTATTTTGGATTTCGTTGGCTTTCACGGCAACGAAATTACGTGTATGAGTGTAAAATCCCGATCAGTGGTAACAATAATCGTAAATACTGAGAAATGATTGGGTCCAACATAAAACTGCTTGACGTCCGTGTGGTGGTACGAGTATTGCTTTACTGTAATTAACAAAAAATTATAGTATTTAAGTCAATAACTACAGATACTCCGAAAATTGTTAAATGGGACGAATACTCATTCGTTTAAAGTACACACCATATTTTAAGAAAATTTACTTCTGTGGGTATTAAGATTTTGTGTAACCCTTACGGCTTTCCAGTTATACAAAAGCATTAACATTAAAATAATAAGGTTTAAACTGTTGTATACGTGTGTACTATTCCTTATGTAAAAAACTCTTACATGCAAGGTATTTTAATTAAATGGTTAAACCAAATTTTGAGAAAATTAACGAGATATTGTCCATGTCAGGGGTAATTTACAGAGACGGAGGATTTTCTTGAAAGCTACTGACCTAAGATGATAACGGGTCTGCCTCTCGTTCAAGAGGTCGTGAGTTCGAATCTCGGCCGGGGTGAGCTATGTGGATACTGTTTTTTGCAGGATTTTCCCTTATCCTGAAAGATAAATGTCGGGTAGCTCTATGCTCTGTGAACCGTGGACTAACTTGAGCATCACTTCTCCCATTACATTCATTGTTCGATATGAAATGACATTGGAGAATGTAAATTACACACACATTCACACAAACAGGGTACGTATTTCCATAACTATTGTTTTGGTTTAGATGCGCATTACACATACTTGCGAGAAAATCTCTGTATAGAATTTTAGTTGAGCTACTCCTCTCTCTGTAATAGAGAACGTGATAACTGAGTAAAACTGTCACAATACTTGCTCCTTAAGAAAATATTTTGTAATCATTCTTATCTTAATGTTCTCAAAACTGGTTCTAAGGATAATCAAAATGCCTCATGTTGAGATATTAACATAGCTAATAAAATGCACAGCTAACTTGAATCTTCTTTAAATAGTCTGTGAAGCTCACTTTATTGAAAGGATTCTCAATTACCCAGTAAACACAAAATGCAGTTAATTTTAAATATATTTTTAGTCATTTAAATCCTCTGATATTCAGTCATTTCTTCCGATGTGATAGGAGAGACAGTGAAATTTTAAGCTCACGTTGAACAACTTAATAAAACATTCCTTCTGAACAATGAGGACTGCGAAAATTATTTCCAGAACATTATAGACACGCCTTCTGTGGTGGCAACAGGATCTTAATGAATCTCTGAATGAATTATGTATTATCTTCTTTAAATTTTACATCATTTCAGATAATCTATTAGTTTCTCCCAGAGTTCTCCTTCTTTCCCTTATATTTAATATTTTGTTGTGTGTATATAACCCATAATTTAGCTCTACTGGAAAATCTATTTCTCCAGTATGAAATTCTCTTCCTTTCTCTGCATCATTACTTACATTACTGAGTATAGTGCCAATTGTAACGCAACCTACAACTTTTTTTTTGAGAAAACTAACGAGAAAATATCCATGTAAAACCTATTTTGGGAGAGGGGGGACTATCCTGAAAATTTTCTTCTCGCTATGAATATATCGAAGATAAATAGCAAGTTTGGTGTTTACCCGACATTTCATTTATAAGTTACGTTGTTAGTAGATACACAACCTTTGACTAAAAATGTTTTTTGAGGGGGGGGAGAGGGGGAATTCGGAGGACCTCTAAACATGTAAACATTCCGCTAAAATGTCGTTATCGAATGATTGGATGGACGGCAATACCTTATATGCGAGGTAAAGGAAGCAATGAGCAACTTTAGTGCACGGAGAAATTCATGCCAATGTAACACATCCGATTTCTATTTCTTGATATATTTGTGTCGTTTCCTTTCACGGCGTTGGACTTGAATAACAAATCTTCTTTTTCTATTTCACCTTTTTTAGATATTCAAACACATACACACACGCGGATATTTTTTTTTTTAACTGAATGAATTTTATAAAGCTCAGGTGTGGGGAATATATTATCTACTAGGTACACTTATTGTCCCACAAACGTTGTTTGTTTGCAGGAGACCATGCTTGCAATATTAGTTTAGAGTAGGTAATGATAGTTCTCATTTCAAACGAAATTAAATACGCCTTGAGCACGTTCTGTATTGGAATGTACGTTGCTCGCAATCAATATCGATTCGCTAAAATGGAATCCTGCTAAGAATTCTAATGAACTGTCTCCTCTCTAATTGAATGTTACCATCTTAAACTTTTACTGTTCTCGCAAACTATTTTTAATTTAACGCGCTTTTATTTACTAATGGATCTCATTCCTTTTAACAGGAGCTTAAAGAGAATGGAGACTAGAAAACATAGAGGATGTACTTTTATGGACTATAATATTGCAATATAGAGATGAAAGCAACAAACAAAAAACTATTAATATATTCTTTTATTTACTTTTCTCCGCACCACACTGAAATTTACATATTAAAAAACTTAGATGCATGCTTTAATACCCGTTTTCCGCAATGATGCTTAAAAATAAAGGTCTGTTATGTGGTTGGAATGAAGACTGGGAGCACATTTTAGCGGAATTACACAGTGAGAAAACCATCATAAAATTCAGTTTACACAAAAAGCCTTAAGTGCAATCAGAACAAAAACAGTATGTTGGGATCTACAGGCTGTGCGAGAAACTGACAAAACATGAGTAATTTCCTGGATAGGGTGCATGAAGTCAGATCATATCGGTTTATTTAATCACACAAGATCCTCTTTCGCTTACTTCCTTCTTTACTTCCTTCCGCCGTATCACCTTTATCTTTGATCTTCATACATATCAATGATGGAATGACCATAATCCAGTTTCCACCGGAACAATTCCTTTTTCTTGAATGCATTATCCCGTTTTAATCAGTCATTTCCATACCAAAGTGAATTTGTCGGAATAAACAGTATAATCGTGTGCTAACTTCGAACCCTAAAACCTCTGTGCCCTTCACACGGCGTGCATTTTACCATTTAGCTACGACAGCAGATAATATGAACGGAGGTTATTTACAACATAGTGGTTCTATGAAAACCATCGTTTACGTGTTTTTCCTGCTCCTGCATATCTTCTAATGCCATGTAGTAATAATATAGCCGCAAGAGAAAATTTGTAAATTGGTTGTTATTGCATCTAACAAACGACTAAAAATTTTTGATAAAAATTTTGACTGCCGACTGGGGTTAGAACCTCGAACTTCCGGTCCCATCGATGCAGCGTGCGTTTTACTGAGTTAGAACAGTCGTCGTTTGGACGCCTCTTATATGCAAATGTAGAGGTTAGTTCTATTAAAATCATCATTCCAAATGTTTTTCATTTTCTTTGATATTCTGGAATGCCATGTGAGAGACAGCTTAGCCGCAGGAGGGCAGCTGTAAATTATTTCGTTACGGCGTCTAACAAAGTAAAGGCTTTGGAGATAAAAGGCGCACCTGAATGTCAGGGTTCGAACCGTGAGCTCTGGTGGCTCTGTTTTGGCACTGAGCTACAAGAGCATTTGACAGGCCGTGACTTACCTGTATACATTATAGATATTGGTTCTGCTAAAATATAATTAGAAATGTTTTGGGTTTTCTTGAGTTGTATTCAACGCCATGTAGTTAATAGTTCAGATGAAGAGAATTGCTGCTTGTTTTGTGATACTTAGTCAATCTTTCGTCATATTGGGTTAATATAGCCGTAGTATATACAGTAACAGGTAAAATAAGAAGTGAGTAACAGATAAAATGGCGACCACGACATTATACATCTATTGACTTGGCAGATTTAATTTTCATACCCTCTGGTAACGAACGCCTGAATGATAGTGACTCGCGGAAAAGGTACCTTTTCTACCTCGAAATATAGTACTTGCTTAGCCGTAACAGGGTACTCCAAGTAGCGTTAAGCCACGGATGGGTCACGGAATGGGTGCATGCTCCGCTGCTAACGTCACTGGGAAACCACGTACCACGCACTGAACATAGAAATGCGCAGTATTGCCGTCTTATCATTCTGTGAAACTTAGTGAGTTTAAGTTTCTGTTCTTATTGTAAAAGTGCATCTACGTATTAGTGGACCGGAATATTCATGACCAGGAATCACCTGTAGTGGCTGTAGCAACCACGACAGAAATGGCAAAGTGTTAGGACTTTTATCTCATGTATTTCCAAATGTTCCGAAAAGTTAGGGAAACAATGGTTATAAATTTGCAAGAGAGATGCTCACTTCTGCGTTAATAAATGCATGTGTTGCCCTGCCTGTTTTGAGGAAACAGTTCTGAAGGCCGAATTGTTGAAATCATGTCCACAAGAAAGTAGAAATGTAGTGTGTACCATGTCTTAATATACCATTAAGTAAATCTATTTTAAATTGGGTGTATAGACAGAATTGAGTGGAGAAACGGGAAATAGGGATATATGTGACTTCTCTTTAGCATTAAAATATCTTAAAGCTGAAGCTCCAGTTGATGGAGTAGCTGCTAGAAGTTTGGAGCAAATCCTGCTACTCTTAACACAATTGCATGAAATAAATGCACAGTATAGTAACAAAATGAAAAATCATAAGAAAGACAAACAGTCGCTTAACCAGCAAAATCAATACCTTTTAAAAAATGTTGTGCCAAGTCTTTAGAGTAAATTTTCTTTTCATATCTCACTGAAGCAATTAGAGTTTTGATGATATATCAAAAATCACGATATTAAGGTGCATCTCTATAAATCTTTACAATTTGCAGGAGACGTTTTGAAGAAAGAAGACTGCAATACAACGTCGTCTTAGGCCATGTTCTGTTTCTCCAGGCATCTTAGGTTTATATTTAAATATTTTGCAATCACGGGTACATACTTCAACAGTTTTCAAAACGATGCAGTGCTGCCTATTCACGAGATAACGTTTAAATCTGATGTGTGTTACACCATGTAATGTAAAAATAATAGTAATCCGTAGTTTGCTGGGAAAATGGAAATAGCCAATATACTATCAATTCGATATAGCAGTGACAAAAGAGCTATTATTCAATGTAATTGAGGTTACACAATCCTCAGGTCTACAATTGCGAGCTTTTGTTTGTGAAATGAAAGGCTCCAATAGAAAACTAATGTCCGATTTGGGAATAACAAGCGTTTATTCCTATACTATCCATCCATTTTATGAAAACAGTCGGATTTGGGCCTTATGTAATGTTGCTCTTGCTTTTAGGTTGCTAAGTAATATATACTCGATGACAAATTCAGTTAGTGAGTAGGAAACAGGCAAAAAAATTGTAGAACTTATTAAACTACGAAATGATTATGATTTAAATTTTACAGATAAACAAACTCACACGTACAACTATCTCCAGCTTACAGGAACGGTAAGATAAAGTTTTTAAAAAGCTACGAAATTACTGTCAATTTCTATATGTACTTTAAGACAATGTCATTTATTCGGCAATAAGTATGCCTTAGGATTTATAAAAATCATTAGCGATGGATTCGTCGTATTGAACTGCGGCGTTGAGAACCATAAGGGCCCAAAGCACAGAAACAGTTTTGAGAAAAAGAGATATTTGCTAAAATCAAAATTCCCATAACGAAGTACCACTTGCGAGCGTGATGTAAGGAGTAAATTATGTTGGCAACACTATATAAAAATTGAACAGCGCAGAGCCAACAATATGATACTTTATGTTTAGTGTCCTTATGAAAATATCAGGAAACACTGGCGAGGCGGCTCCTTATGAATGTTTCATTAAATCAAAGGTCTAAAGCACAGCTACAGCTGGTTGACCTGAAGGTTGGCAAATGCCAGCAGCTTCCATGCATGATAAACTCTCAAAATCGACGATGTTGTACTTTAGGCCCTAAGGGTTTCAAACGCTTCAATTCAAAACTTAAATGTCATCCTATAGAGCATCGAGGCGCATTGATCTTCAATGCCAAGCGCTGCATTCGCTTGTTACCCTGCTTACCAGAAGAGAGAAATATTAGTAACCTGGCGTACAGTGACGAAACACAAAATTAGGCACTTGGGAGCTGTGTGCCTCAAATTTTAGTTAATTATTATACGCAAAAGTCAGTTACGATTGTGCCAAGCGTCCGTTTTGCGGGGTTCTTTCCCGCAAAGGAATTCTTTGAATTTGTTGATTTCTGGAACTGTGGACCTATGACACCATGCTGTGATTGCGGCTGAACAGTAGGTACATACACATAACTCCGCTGTTCGCCTATTTTGCACGCTTTGCCATGTAGTAAGAAGAGTGCATATGGCAACTCTCTGCTAGAGTAGGATGAAGCTTTAAATAAACGTAATGAAATATGCGAATCTGTGCGTACAACTGCGAAGTATGAAATACTGTAATTTTAATTTCTATTTATTGTATCAATTCGCAGCTTTCAATAAAATGAAATGTGTAGTGTTTAACGCCCGCTTTTACTACATACGGCACCACAGGCGATGACACTGATGATACATGAGATGAACACGGAGCACCGGTGGAATGAGATGGTGGGGTAAACCGGAGATCCCGGAGAAAACCCGCCCCAGCGCCGTGTTGTCCACCAGAAATCTCACTTTGCGGTCGCCTGGGATCGAACCGGGCCTCCTTGGTGAGAGCCATGTGGTCTAACCACTGAGCCACGGCGCGGCCATTGCAGCTTTCAAGGAATATACAGTGACCTAAAATAAGAAGGATAGTTTTATGAATGAAATACAGTAAAGGTTGCCTTTAATAGACCGCTGCTTAAGCGAAAATAGGTGTTAAAGGGAAACATTTTCAGGGTCCCATGAATTTAGGGGTGAAAAATATGCTAAATTGACTTCATTAAACGAAAACTGTCTTACGCAGACAACAGAAATCAAAGTAAGCATTTTAACAGAAAATTTACAGTTCCGCAGAGCAGGGTTCAGACAATACGCAGTTATCAAGAAATATGCAGTGAACTAAAATAAGGACAGTTTTATGAATGAAATACAGTAAAAGTTGCCTTTAACGGACCGCCGCTTAAGCGGAAATGTCTTAAGGGGAAATATTTTCATGGTCCAATGAATTTAGGGGTGAAAAACATGCTAAATTTTCTTTATTAAACGGAAATTGTCTTACGCGAACAACATAAATCAAATTAAGCAGTTTAACAGAAAATGTCCAGTCCGCAATGCAGTGTTTAGACAATTTTCAGGCACCCGATAAAATGTGCATTGTCTACTCTAAGTATGTGATGTATAGTTGAAATATAACCATGTTACTGCTACCTGACCTATCTAAGAGAATGCTGCGTTAGTGAGGTACCAATACTGAGAAATCTGTCACAGTCATTCTTCACTGCATAGTTAAGATAAACAGAACACCTCTAAACTTAAATAAAGGTGCTGACTCATTTCCTGTCGTCACCATGACATTGAAAACCAGAATTGTACTAGATCTTAACACGAGACTGAAAGTGAGTTATGCTAGTGAAACAGCATAAACATGTTAACAGTATAAAGATGTTCAATGTAGGCAAAACGCAAGTTTACGAGAATGTAGAGAAGAAAACGGAAATCTCAAGCGGTGGGAAAATTGTGCTAATGGGAAAATAAAGAGAGAATTTAAGAAAACTGAAAACCAGTACATTAATGAAAAGGTGAGGGAGTGGTTCTTTATATTAGGCCTAAATTCACTGCATATTATGGCCTATGTTACAGGAATATGCTAAAAATTTAGCTGAAAGCCTGACTAAGACTGATTTCAAAGCATCTAATGGATGGTTGGAGAATTTTCCGCAAGACATTCAGATACATTTTAACGAATGTTAATCCATCGCTGATGGATTGCTTGATTACCTTCAATAATCGAAAATGTAGCAAACGGTGACGAGACTTCCGCGCGTTAGCAAATAAGTCATTGTGTTTAAAAGGTGGGAAACATTCGGGAGGAAAATTATCGAAGGAAAGATTGACTGTTTTCCTATGTGTTTTATGTCAGGTGAAATGGAAACACCCATTCGTTAAACGGAAATCTGTCTTTAACGGAAATTTTCGAGTCCCATTCGATCCCGCTGAAGACAAATTTTACTGTACGAGATTAATGAAGATATTCTGGAGTCCTATTTATCTCAAATCAAAGATCAATCACCTATTAACTGTTACAGTTAGCCAAAAGTATAAATCAGTTTTGTCAAGTCGTAATGCATCAGAGGAATTGCTTTAAGTGCAGATATTTCCTCTCACAAGAGTAAGAATTTCTTGAAATTAGCTACAGACAAAAAAAAAAAAATACTTGGAAAATGTGAAATGGGTGAGAATATACAGAATTTATTACTCGCACTGATTATTTTATAAGGTTCTGTCAGAGCTAGAAAATGAAAATAATACTAAAAGTGCTAATAACCGAGCGGGATGGCTCAGGCGGTTTCATCTGCGGCCCGTATTCGAGAGGCCCGGGTTTGATCCCCGTGACTGACCTATCTGACCCATGGATTTTTTCGGGGGTTTCCCGGGTTGCTAGACGAATGCTGGGTAGGATAATTATATCCCCCGAATTTCCTGTCTCTCCATTTCATTTCCATTATCGTTTCACATCATTTCTGATACGGTGGTATGTTTCAGGGTAGAAGTGTCGACGAGAATCTTGGCGATGCATGGCAGGATGATATGCTCTGAGTGAACCACTTCCTCCTCCAGTAGGTAGGTTGCCGGTCTCCGGACTTACTACTGGAACCGCTTCCGAGCCACAGTAGGGAGAGATGACCGTTGTCCTGGTCTACCGGGAAAGGTTTCCATCCAAGTAAAATGAAGGGACCCTACCCTCTGTACTGTCATGGCTACTTGGGTCGGCCGCCCTCTGTCTCCTCTCGCCACATCCTGTCTCCGGGGATAGGAGATAGGCACAATAGGCCAAGACTAGTCACAGTGCCGACCCCTCCGTAGTTCCAAAAAAAAAAAAAAAAAAAAAAAAGAAAAAAAGCTGAAAAAAGCTAAGAGAGGAAATGGGAACGGTTGACAATGTGTACAAATGTGTAGTGTTTAACGCCCGCTTTTACTACATACGGCACCGCAGTCGGTGACACTGATGATACATGAGATGAAGATGGAGCACCGGTGGAATGAGATGGCGGGGGAAACCGGAGGTCCCGGAGAAAACCCGCCCCAACGCCGGGTTATCCACCACAAATCTCACTTTGCGGTCGCTGGTGAGAGCCAAGCAGTCTAAGCCCTGAGCCACGGCGTGGCCGACAATGCGTACAGGTCAGTTAGGATATAGAGTTAGAAAAACAACGCAAAGGCAGCCATTACAAAGGAACGACCGACAAGTTACTGCACATCAAGGAAAATTTGCCAAGGAGCACTAATGGAACCAACTGAAGACAGCAATTATGATGGGAGAGGGCTTCATTGTAGTTTAAATTTTCATGTACATGCTTATACTTTTCTCAAATAGGAATCTGCCTTCTTTCTTTCCTTTATTTTCCTCCTGTCCATAACACAGAATTTCAAAGCTAGCTCATAAAAAAGTGGACTGTCGTTTTAGTACCGTACTAACTACAGGGAAATATGTAACGAAGCAATGTCATGACCACTGACCTTTCACTGAAGGGGATTGTGGAGTGTATGATAGACATCGTGGCATCCGGGCAGGTTTTCTCTGGGTTCTCCGCTTTCCTCTGCCATTCATTTCACCAACTGCTTCTCATTGCCTCTCTTAGTATCCACTTCGCCTTCATTTCATATCAACCCCCTTCCTCACTCTCATAGTAGGCTTCGGACTAATCACTCATCCTGCCTGCCTTGGGATACTTCACGCATCTGACCCATTCGCGCACTTGTGTAAGTCCTTCGTACGAGGATATAAACAAAGAACAATAACAAAAAGCATTTCCACAAATATTTATACCCATTAGTATGAAGTAGATGGAATGTAAGTATAAGCTTTCGTAAGAATAGTTCGTACAAGGGTAGAGAAAATCATATGAGCGATACACATCAAGTTGATCACAAAGGTTACAACATGGGGAAAAGTAATAAACTCTGCAATAGGGCTGACAGCTTCTCCAAATTCAGTTAACTTACGGCTAACAATGTTTTGTATGTCCAATAAAAGTAGAATATTTAAAAACGGTTAATGATACAAAAATGATTTGACCAAAATTTACTCTACTAAATGGTACGTTATTGAATCAAATAGAGGATTTCGCCAATCATTTTGAGAAAATTTAGGATAGCTTTTATTTTTCATGTCGAACATACAGGAACTAACCCTTGCCGCTGCGCAGATTGCTCAACGCTTCTATCCGAAGTGGTTTCGTCGACTCTTTTCTTAGTTTTGTGTGAGTGTCAGTCGCAATAAATTATTATTGCGTCCAAACTGATCTAATTATAGAATGTCTTGCAGTATTGAGGTGAGAGTATTAGAGTTTGGATCTCTTAATTGAAACCTGAAACAACGGCCGTGGTTGAGTGGTTAGACAGCTCGTCTCTCACCAAGGTGATCGCAAAGTGAGATTTGCGATGGACAGCACGGCGCTGGGTGCATTTTCTCCGGGATCTCCGGTTTCCCCCGTCATCTCATTTCACTCTTGAGGGAGTTTAATTTCAAACCCCCAAAAAATTGTTATTACTTTTATATTTATTATTTTAAATTTCTTTTAAAATATCTAAACAGAAATCATCTAAATAGTTGAAAGTGTTGTGAAGTGAATGAGATTAAGTGTGAAAAAGTAAGACTTGTGATAAAGCGAGTTAATTAGTTTTAACAATATAACAAGAAGAAATTATTTAAAGTTATAACTTAGTTTTGGATTGTTTAAACTAAGTTTTAAAAAGAAATATTATAAAAATGGCCAAATATGGTATGATTGTATTGGTCGTTAAGAATGACGTGGCCAATAAGAAAATGTTTAATTGCCATAGCGACGGTAAGAATCAATCAACTTCGTTTAGGAATAAGGAGGTTTCACTTATGCCCGATTTCACCAACAGATATTAAAATCGACGTTAACAACTGTAACGTAACATTATTCACAGCGCTAACACTACTGTTAAATTTCTTGCATTTCACCAACCTGTTTTCTGAAAATGTTAACAAACACGTGTTAACGCCAAGAGACTTGTAAATATTACAACTATAGAAGGCTATAGATGAGTCGTATTATTTTCTGAACGCATTACGATGCGCCTTTGTTTTCATTTTTGTCTGCACGCAGCTGTAAAAATGGCGGGTAAACAAAATCTTAAACAAAATCCGAGAGACAAATTTCTCATCGATGGAGAATGAATTGTTAATTGAACTGGTGACTAAGTATAAGGATATAATGGAAAATAAGAGGACGGATGCGGCGAGTGTAAAAGAGAAAGATGTCACGTGGGAAAAAATTGGAATCGAATATAATTCAAATGCATGTGTAACTACTGGAAGCACGAAGCAACTTCGTCAGTATTACATAAATTTAAAACGAGGAGCGAAGAAATACAAGGGACGAGTGACTTGAATGTTTCAAGACGGGCGGTGGACAGTGTATTATCCACATAATTCAGTGAATTATAAAACAGCAAAGTTATTAATACTTGAAGCAAAGACGAGATCGGTATATTCCTTTCGATGCATGTTCTAACCTCTCTTTTACTTCCGCAGTAACCTTCACAGCAACTTGTTTTGACAGTCTATACCTCCGTAAAACAGTTTTCTTCGGATAGCTCCTCAAAATAATTTCTCCTCGTACTCTATTGCGAATGCCATTTAGATGGCTTTAAATATAGCAAATCGACATCAACAGCTGCGTTTACGCCCGGAAACTTGACTTTTTACAATTGTTAAGGACTTAACAAAAGAAACTTGGCTTGTTAGTTTAACAAAAGAGTTAACACGAGTGTTAAGTTAACACTAGTTGGTGAAATGCAATTTTTTTTAACTGTTGCTAAACTCGTATTAAGTCTTAACATCTGTTGGTGGAATCGGTCATAAGTGTAGAGACACGAGAGGCGTTAGACGTGTGTTTACACGTCTTCATAAGTTTTATATAGTGAGATGTGATACAAGTTGGAAATATACGTAGTTCGAAAAGTGGTACAGAACGGACGTGGAGACGTGAGACGTTAAGGCATGTAAAAGTCAAGTAAAGTAAAGTAAAGCTTTCTGTTGCGAGTTCATAAAAAGAATAATAGTCTGTGTTAATGTAAAAGCGTTAACATTTTATTTTTTACATTTATGCCCGATTTCAGCAACAAATATTAAGACTTAACACGAGTTTAGCAATAGTTAAAACAAAACTTGCATTTCACCAACAAGTGTTAGCGTAACTTTCATGTTAAATCTCATGTTAAACTAACAAGCCGAATTTCTAATGTTAAGTCCTTAACAATTGTAAATAGTCAAGATGGCGAGCATGAACTCAGCTGTTGATGTCGATTTGCTATATTTAAGACCTAGACTCATAATAGAGTATGGCCTATGAGAAGAAATGATTTTGAGAAACTATCCGAAGAAAATTGTTTTACTGAGGTATAGACTGTCGAAACATGTTGTTATGAAGGTTATTGCGGAAGCACAAGAGAGGTTAGAATATGCATCGAAAGAAACATGGCGATCTCGCCTTTGCTTCAAGTATTAATAACCTTGCGATTTTATAATTCACCTGCCGTCTTGAAACGTTCAAGTCACGTGCCTCACTCCTCGTTTTAAATTTACGTAATATGAGTTAGAACATGCATTGAAAGGAATATGACTATCTCACCTTAGCTTCAACTTGCGATTTTATAATTCGCTGAATTATGTGGACAATACACTGTTCACCTCCCGTCTTGAAACGTTCAAGTCACTTGCCCTTCTTCGCACCTCGTTTTAAATTTACGTAATGAGTTAGAATATACATCGAAAGGAATATGCCGATCTCGCCTTTGTTTCAAGTATTAATAACTTTGCGATTTTATAATTCACTGAATTATGTCGATAATACATTGTTCACCTCCCGTCTTGAAACGTTTAAGGTACTTGTTCTTCGCACTTCGTTTTAAATTTACGTAATACCGACAAGTTGTTTGGTGCTTGTAGTAGTGACACATGCATTTGAATTAAATTCGTTTCCAATATTTTCCCCGCGACATCTTTCTCTTTTACATTCACTGCATCCGTCCTCTTATTTTCCACGATATCCTTACACTTCGTCACCATTTCAATTAACAATTCTTTCTCCGTCGATGAGAAATTTGTCTCACGGCTTTATTTATGATTTTGTTCATCCGCCAATTGTGCAGACGAAAATGAAAACAAAAGCGCATCGGAGTACGTTCAGAAAATCATCCATAGCCTTCTATAGCTGTGATATTTACAAGTTTCTTGGCGTTAACACAGGTTTGTTAACATTTTAAGAAAACAGGTTGGTGAAATGCAAGAAATTTAACATTAGTTTTAGCGCTGTGACATTTGTTACGTTACATTTGTTAACGTCGATTTTAACATCTGTTGTTGAAATCGGGCATTACGTGGTAAATATAAAGTAAATTAAAAGAATTGAATTATTTGTCAAGCCACACCAAGTTTCTCCATTTCGATTCGAGACGATGACCTGAGGGAAAAGCATTGCTACTCGTACATCATGAACCCAAAGTACTTCTGATCGCAACCGGGAACTTGAAATCCAATGGAGGATTATTCGACAAAATCAAAACAACCTTTATTTCGTTACAATATTCATTTCGTGTACCATCAGTGAATTAGTGTTTCATGTAGTAAAAGCGGCCGTTAAACTATACACATGCAGCGGTTTAAATTTGATGATGGGATTCTCACCTTTGGTGAAGTTCTTGCAGAATTATTGTTCACCACGTCTGCTCTCGAGCGATGATCTCTGCATCCAGGGTCGTAGTCTCGGAACGGAGAAATAATATAATCTTTTGGGATAGTGAAATAATTAATCAACTTTCTCCTATACTTTACAAATAATCGTAAAGTTGTCCGTTCTTAAAGAATGCCTGATGCATTGGCTATTTAATATACTTGAGGACACATGCAAACCATGAATGCTAAATGCATTCATAAAAAGTCTGCAAGATTTCGGACAGACACACACGTCCGTATTCAACGATGGTTACATGCAGAAGAATTTTATATTACATTGCCGCTCATTTTTTTTAGCATCGTAAGAATGTAGTCTCTGCTAGTCATTTGTTTAAAAGAAAGTTAATGCAAGCAGTAGTATTTTATAAGGTCAAATGACTTTTTTACTCAATGGATGTCTTGATTGTCGCATCCATGCCATCACACCGAAACACACAAAATTCAGTTTTCTATACGACATGATTTTTAACGGTTTTTTGGATATGTTAAAGCCAAAATATTGGCATTTTGGATGAAACTCGTAAGTTATTTTAAAATAATCTTACATAAGTTTTAATGTAAATTAAGGTATAAGATTATCCAATGTAAAGGATAGTCTGAACTAGTGAGAACTCTATTTTTCTTCTTCTTAATTTGTTATCCTTGATAGATAATCTTAGAGACCAAGATTGATATTTATCGGAATTTTGCTTTTTGTGTTATGGTGATCACCATCATGCATAAGCATACATTTCTGTGCAAATATGTTTGGGATTTCTGCAGCTTAAAACCAGCATTTCTCCTGAAATCTCGATATTGAATTTTTCATGTAACTCAATGCCTCCTCTGTTTCTTCTAACTGTTGTTAGATAGGTTAAAACTACTCTATAAAAGGTTTGTGAATTTTATTTTAATGAGCCCCAAATTTCTTGTACGGTTAGCCCTTTTCAAACTCACTCGACCATGTACATAGTAGGTCGAAAAAGTATTGAATTTCAACCAAAAATTCCATACACACATTTTAAACGAAATACGCGTGAGATTCTCTGAGTTAAAGAAAAAACAACAATTAGAAAACAGACAAACTGCGGGTGCCGAAAATAAAATGTCGGTTAGTTCCAAACTTGGTATTTAAGCTCAACATGTTTCAAGGTTATAACACAATTATTTTCGAAAACTATTGCCCACCTAAGACTACACTTTACATTCTTTACAAAAAAAAAAAAAAAAAAAAAAAAAAAAAAAAAAAAAAACTACGCCCTCCAACGTGTATCGAAACAGGAGTAGGTCACTTTTAACTTTATACAGATTAATGGAAATAAATTGTTCTTTCACACTAGCCGTGTGTAGGACGCACTATGAAAGGGTTGAGCCAGAATGAAAAATTCAACGCCATAGCCGGGATTTGAACCACGGATCTTCTGGTTTCCAGCCAGCCGCTCTAACCATTTGAGCTACTATGGCCAACGTGCCAACATGACATTAAATTCTGGCTCTACCCTTTCGTAGTGCGTCCTACACACGGCTAGTGTGAAAGAACAATTTATTTCCATTAATTGTACCTAATAGTGGTCCGAACTATAAAACCCGGGCCTTAAAGTACTTACAGCATAGTAACTCGCCATAAAGGTAGTTGTCTCATGTGTTTATCAGAACTGCTAGTGGTTTACCGGGAAAATACGAGTCAGTTGGAGAATTTAATGTCATGTTGGCACGTTGGCCATAGTAGCTCAAATGGTTAGAGCGGCTGGACGGAAACCAGAAGATCCGTGGTTCAAATCACGGCTATGGCATTGAATTTTTCATTCTGGCTCTACCCTTTATACAGATTGTTCTATAATTTTATGCAGCATTAAATATTACATTATTTTGTGATTAGGCAGCGCAGGAACCACTGGTGTGCGAACCTCAAACATTTTTATTGGGACACACGTGTTTCGAAAACAAAAACATTTCTCCTTGCTCGTTATCAGTGACCCTAGCTTACCTTTCAGGTTATGGGGCAAAGGGCAGTTACTTGTGAAAAAGTCGACTAATAACTCTGACAGTTGCAAGGTTGCTCTTCAGTGTAAAACTACACATTCCGTCCTAACAGGGAGGATTTTGCGCGTACTTAGCAAATCCAAGCAATATGGAGCGCTATACGAACGCCGAAATGACGGATTTGGTTTTGATGGATGGGATAGCTGAAGGGAGTTCAACGAACGCACGATTAATTTAGTTTCATTAAAAATATGAAGTGTATAAACAGTTACAACAATGATAAAAACTCAATCTAACATTAACTTCCTTCTAAAAGGATAAGTTGCATATGTCCACCAGCTTATTTGCCAGCATGGACTGCTATAGCGGCATTTAGGAACACATTAAACACTCATAAGCAATAATTAAGCAATAGCCTCTTTATTGTGGTTTCATTAAGCCAAAGAAATTCTTAATAGTAGCAAGCAAGCTACTGCGGAGTATGCCGGCATGTTTACAAACAGCTACAGCACGCAGCACGGCATGTGACCTGCGAACTCCGACAGCGTGAGGCACGTGCTGTTGACCCTGTTACTGCCTAATCCACACTAATTCTGGAGTTTTTTTATGGGGCTCTATTGAAGGTAAAAACTATCTATATGTGTCACATAGAAGCTGAGTAACTACCTCTATATGTTCGTTCGGTATCGTTTTGAAACAGCCTGTATATTTCTAGCAGAATGTCAACATCAAATTTTTGAATGCAATACCATAGCTGCCTCTACATACATTGACATGGCAAAAAATTAAATATTTTAATTAAAAGAAGATGCAATTTCAAAAGAAAATCTTGGATATGTTGAATTATTCAAATTGCATCAATCTCTGACACAATCTGAGAGACGAGAAGTGTATCTTTTCACAGACAAGGTTGGTGGTTGCTGGAGGAGGGTTGGCAACACTTCCCGTTAACATCAATATTGAAACAAAGCCCTTGCTAGCGTCTTCCCATCATCGGAAGCAGAGCGCAAATTTAATTATCTCAAGCTTGAATTAATTAAAACGTGAGAGGCAATCAAGGTTTGTCTTCGATGCCCTACTCACCAAGATTATGCTTGTTTGTAAATGTCAACAGGTGTGAAATCAACAAGATGTGCGCTGTCGTCCGAAGAAATTGGATTTACTGTCGCTAGGTGACGCCTTCTTCACAATCTAGCTATGATAAACATGTCAAACTTCATTACAATATTATTTTGTATCTTAACTACTGAGCGTAATGGTTCAGGCGTTTAAGACTGTAGTTGCATACGGCAGGTCATGGTTCGATTCCGGTGTGTGAGTGAGACTAATGATTTATTTTAGGAGTTTTAACATGACGCTAGCCAAATACTAGGTGGTTCATTAAATCCCCCGAATTTTCTCTTCCTCCATTTAACCTCTCTGCTCATATTAATTCGCCATTCATTCGCTTGGTTTTTTCAGGACTAACTCATGTTCATATCTTTCTTGAGGGCCTCACGGCGTGGCGAAAGGATGCTCTCTGAAAACAACGGTCTCCAAGCGATGCACTCTCTGTTTTCGAGCCTCCCATATACTAGTGCCACCGGAGAGCTTCGATATGGGAACCGGAACTCGATTATATCGGAGGCAACCAGACTTGGCTCATTGTACCTATGCCATAAGTGCGGCATTCCCGGGAGAAAGGATGAGGCGAGAGGAGACAGGACGGTCGGCTCAAGGAGACACGACAGTGCAGAGGGCAGGCTCCCTACGTTTAAGTTAGATGGAAGCCGGAAGGCCAGGATAACGGACATCCCACTCTTTGTGGTTCGGAAAAAGTCCCACCACGAAATCTGAGCTCGGAGACCGGCATCCATTCTACCGAAAGCGGAAGTGATTTCCTCGTAGCACATCATCCTGCCATGCAGCGCCGACACTGCCGCCGACACTTCTATCCTGAAAGAGATCACCAGATGAGATATGTGAAATGGAGAGCTAGGAATTTTGGGGGATGTAATTAAACTACTGCTACATTCACCCTGTGACCCGGGAAACCGCTGAGAAGTACATGGGTCAGATAGGTCGGCCACGGTAATCGAACCCGGTCCTCTTGACAGAAACTGCCTGAGCCATCCAGCTCAGTGAATCTAGGACTGTTAATGATCTGCTTGGATCGCCCTCCCTCTGTCTGCTCTTCCCTCACCTCTCCCTCCCATTGCACCCTCTTATGGGGGCATACGTACAGAGGACAAAATTCCCGTCCGAACTATTACCCTACCTCTATCTTAAAATAAGAGGTTGAGTTGAACCATAATATTTCTTTTATTGCAGTCAAACCGCATTACAAGTTTAGAGAAAATGGAAGAGAAATAGATTTCACGGTTTAATGACAAGCTTGTGTTTTGTTTTGCATAACCACTTACCTACCTTGTTCTTTTAGTGCAGAGTTGCAGATGATAGCGATCACATCTCCTCATATGATATGTTCTTGTAAACACGGGTCTCGTCTCTCCCAAAACTTTCCTTTGTTCCATTATCGGTATGTACTGTACAATTCTGGACGCATTCCTTCTCTTTCTTTGCCCAAAGACTGTAGTAGTTATTCCCAGGCATTGCTGTTGGGCTTAGAGCCAGATGTGCCCTAAGGTCTTTAACGCAGAAGATTTCTCTCGCCAAAAAATATAACAGTCTGTATTGTCTACTCTTTGACACTACATTTGCCTTTTACTTTCTCTAATGTCCACAGCACAAGTATCTGATCCGAGATTTTTACCCAAAATGTCTGTTTTGGGACTTCCTGAAAAAGAAAAGAAAAGAAAAGTCAGACGCATTGTGCTCACATAGGTAACTTTTTCTGTTCTTGTACGAACTATTTATTCCTTGCAAACGCTTATTCTCTACCTAATTCTACGTTTTGTTATTGCTAATTTTACTGTATGTGCAAGGTGAAAATGGAAATAAAGTAGGCTTTAAGCGATAGTAAAATCTTTTAAGAGCTCGTCACTATTTGATGTTATTAAAATTCCGTTGTTTTCACACGACCAAAATATTCATAGAAAAAAAGATTGTGTTCCACTCACATTACTTTCTTTACTCTTATACAAACTCCTTTTACAAATACTTATTCTTCCATTTCCTACTCAGACAACTTTTGTAGAAGTTATGTTATTACATATTTCTTTGTAGGTACAGTGGAAATAGATCAATATGGAAGCCCTTAACCAACATTCAAATCTTTAAAGAGCTGGTCACTATGTGCGGACTTTGCATATTAAGGAAGTATAAAAGTCTTACCTACCATTTCTTTAAAGTACAAATATTGGAAAATTGAAACAAATAACAAAGGATACCTTCAAATCGTTCACCCCACAAGATATATTTGACATAAATTGTGGAAGCACCTTCTTGTTTTGTATACTAAAATTTTTCTTCATATCTTTTACGGTTTACCAGTTATTCAAACGTCACCAAAAATGAAGAGGACTTCCATGGATATTCCCCAAAATTCAAGAAATACATTTCATTTCTTAGGCAAATATTTTAAACGCATGATGTTTAAATCAAAATATTTAAAGCCTTGTTTGAAAATCCCAAAATTTCCAGAAATCTTCCTGTTAAGAATAGTCTGGGGTGGAGGATTTTCCATAAAATCTTCGTGTCACAGCCTCGGAATATGCTAAACTGAAATACCAAATTTGGTATTTAACTGACTTTTTCGTTTAGGAGTAACGCTATTCAGACCGAGCGGGTTTCGTCTGTGGCCCGCATTCGGAAGGTCCGGATTCAATTCCCATGGTCGGCCTACCTGACCCATGGGTTTTCTCGAGTCTCCAGGCAAATGCTGGGTAAGTTCCCTGAATGTCCTGTCCTTCCATTATTTCATCTCTACAACATTTCACGTTATCTCTCATCTGGTGGGCTCTTTCAGGGTAGAAGTGTTGGCGAGTGTCTCGGCGGTACACGACAGGATGATTTGCTCCTGGTAGACATCACCTCCTAGGTAGGACGGTCTCCGGTCTCCGGGCCGATCCGGTGGGCCATTTCAGGATCACGGTGGGTAGGATGTGGGCTGTACTGGCCTCCCAGGGAGATTCCAACTGAAAATAACATGGACCCTGCTCTCTGCACTGTCGAGCCAGCTTGGGTCGGCCGCTCTGTGTCTGCTTTCGCCTCTTCCTTCCTTCTGAGATGCCCCACTTGAGGCATAGGCGTAGGGGAGATTGCCCCACTTTTGGTTGCTTAAGCCTAAATCGGTATTTAGGGCAAATCGGATAATACAATTAAAGAAAACTGAAAGCTGAGGATAGAGGGCACCACGAATAACAGTTAGCACAACCATACTACAATGGTTTAACGTCGTACACAAGAAATTGTTGGTTTCCAAGTTTCCTGGTCCTCAGCATCCCTGTCTGTCAGTCCCTTTTGTTCCACGTTCCTTTTAACGGCATTCATCCACTTCTCTCTAGGTCGTTCCTTCCTCCTTGTCCCTTCCATCCCCCATTCCAATATCTTCTTTGATATTCTTTCATTGGGCATTCTTATGACATGCCCATGCCATCTTAGTCTTTTCCCTTCAATTATTTCCAAAACATTTTTTTCGACTTTCATCATTTCCCTATTTATGGTACTTCTTATTTTCTCAATTCTTGATTTCCTTGATTTATTTAAAGTCGCTAACTCAACATTTTAATATAACAAATTATGTATAAATTATGTGCGTTTTTGACACATAATTTATATTATTATAAATGTTGAGTTAGTAACTTTAAGGAAAACTGTTCCCATTACCAGTCACTTTGGTGTGCATAGAAAAATATTGGTGCAACTTAATAGTTATATAAAATGCATATGATACTAATAAAATTAAGTCTTTTGTTTTGATACTATCACTCTTAGTCATATTTTACAATGCTCACACACAAAATATGCTATTTCGTAACTATCTGCGCAACCTACATGTCACTTGTGACACTGCACTCAATCCTCCTCAAAACGTTCGCCACAAATAAAATTCTGTTTCCTCGGTGTTATTTCTTTTTTGTTGTGTTTACCTCCATTTCCAAACTGAAGTTTCCGTTTGATACCACCTGAACATTTCTTCTTTTTTGGGCGATTCTTCCAACACATTTCTTTTTCTTTCTTCTGTAGTTTGATTTCCCCTGTTTCTTCTAACATATTTTTGTAGACAGTGCAGTGGATGTCAGAATTACACTTTTCACTCCTCTCCTTTATCCATTGATAATTTTCCTCTCAAGGTCATCAACTACAGGAGAGATCTTATCAATGGTCTTGTGGAAGTCTACAGATCTAGATTCACAAAAGCGATCAGCTGTTTCCCTCAATGCAACTTTCCCCCAAAAATATACCATCGACAGCATTATTTTACACTTTCTGCATTCTATTTTCCGTTATTGGTTGCTGCCATTTGAAAACAACAAAATAAAAATAAAAAGGCCTAAAATGAAAAATGACTGTACATTAGTAGGCTTCTCTTCATGAGAGATGACCGTTCATGTTCATGAGAGAGGCAGGTTGTCCGGAAACGAGGCAAAGCAAGAGGGGTTATGAAATAATAACATAAATACCATACAGCATAATTATTAATATCATTAGCGGGTTAATTCATTGCTTAGGTATGTTAAGAGTATAATAAAATATAATATTTAAGTTGCACTCACCTACGCACGCCAATACAGCGTTAAATTTTAGAAGCGTAAACCAAAAGCTTCTTCCACACTTAACAAAGGTTTTCTCTACAATGGCGCGACATACATGGAGTATATGCAAGGAATGTCTATCACTTCAAGTCTCTTTTCCGCTGCTACCTAGTGACTCAATGCATAACTAGTTGTTGACCGGAGCCGGGGCAACCTTTCCTATCCTATGCTGTTCACATACATTCACAAAGTCGCCCGCCTCTTAGAATTACCCGACATTCGTCTTGAAGAATAAAGGAAAACCCCGGAATAAACCTTATCTAGGTAGCTCACCCTGAGCGAGACTCGAAGTGGGACCTCTTGAACGTGAGGTAGACACGCTACCATCTACGCTACCGAGGCGAGCGGGTAGAGAGAGAGAGAGAGAGAGAGAGAGAGAGAGAGAGAGAGAGAGAGAGAGAGAGAGAGAGAGAGAGAGAGAGAGAGAGAGAGAGAGAGAGAGAGAGAGAGAGAGAGAGAGAGAGAGAGAGAGAGAGAGAGAGAGAGAGAGAGAGAGAGAGAGAGAGATTAATCGAGTTAATATTTTATTGCTAATTTTTTCGTAGGTGTAAGGGAAATTTAGGGTAATTCGTTCCCTTCGTATGGGTATAGATAGAAGAGTTGCATTAATATGACTTTTCTATTCCTGTACAAACTTTCCTGATGAACGGTTTACTCCTCTATTTCATATCAATAGATATAAATATTTGATTGCTAATTTTCTTGTAGGTTCAAAGGAATATGAAATAATATAGACATTAAACGATAGTCCAATCTTATAGGTGCTAGTTGCTATGAAATGACGTTCCATCTATATGGCCAAGATGTAGAAAAGCAAACAGCGACTTTGTATTTGACAAAAAATGTAACAATTAGAAAATTCATATAAATAACAAGCAATATCTCCGAAATTATTCACTCAAAGTATAAATTGTATGTTTTAACGAGTAAGTACTTTATGAAGATCTTGTCTTGTTCCCAGAAAAGTCCAGCTATACATTTTTGTCAGCATTAACATATCTTAAAGGTGGTATTTTAAGCAAAATCATCTGAGCCATTTTGGAAAAAATCAAATTTTTGGCAATTTTTTAGCAAAGGTTACTCTGGGGTGAGAATCTTCTTGAAAACCTTCCCGTCTCACTTGTAAATTGCTAAACTTCAATACCATGTTTGATATTTAAACGAGTTTTAGTTTTTTAGTTATACTACGGTTTATTAATTTCACTAAATGAACAAAAATCACAATCAAAGGGAAGATGAATGAAACCGACTATCATATTTAACTACTGTTTAGCATTACAAAAGAAATCCAATGAAAACTATAATCCGCATATTTCTGAAATTAGAAAGAATAAAGATGCTCGCTTTAAATCGAATAACCGTTTAGACGGTATTACAGGTGAAGTGTTGTGAGCCTTTAGTGATCCTGCAGTATGAACACGCTGTGATACACTAAACAACTTGACTCAGCGATACAAATCGTTCACATCTTGTTATCCAAAGCATCTATTTCGGAGAACTGTGTATGTGCGTGACTCGCACACTGCTTTGTAGTTTGAGAGAGATATGAAAAGTTTTCTGTCATACACGTGCTACATTAGTTTAATGGATGTAATCAAACGAGTATATTCGCTTAAAAGTCCTTTAGAAACTTAAATGTAATTGAATCAAATAAGTAATCTTTTATTTATGTGTCGTCTCAATTAGGCTTAACTTAATCACACAAAGCCTTTACTCTCGTGGAATGCAATAAACATAATATCACAGATGTCAGTCTGTAATGAAGAGTATTCAATCTGAAACAAGCATATTTTTTATCCTTACTTCTCTGATAATACGGTATTATTAGCTTTTAGCTTTAATCCTCCTGTAGAAATGGATCTTTTTGAAAATTATTTTCAAAGTAAACTTTCAGAGTAATTTAAAATTGCCTTCCTGACCTGTAACGTGTTCAAAACTCATATTACGGACATGTCACTTCTGAGAGTTTGTTTATGCAGAAAAATTTGGTGTGAATATCAGCCTGTAATGCGTGGAACTCTGAAAAATAACTTTTTTCAGCAGTAAATCACTGTTCGTTTTTCGTTGGGGTCATGCAAAGAACACGAAATTCCAAAGATCACACTGGGATCACTTTTTAAAACTCTAGCAATCGCTTTAGCCAAATATATCCTTATAGTCCCAATGAAATGCGTAATAATGGTTCATGTAGATTACCGAGTAAACAAAGGAGTAAGCAAATTTTAGTTTTAGTTTTCCTATCACCTGGCTATACATATTAGATAGTGTTTACGTATATTGTAATATAGGCCACGCAGTGGTTCTTGAACACTGAAGTATTTAAATGAAAACTTTGATACGAGTCTCTTATCTGTTTTTCCTGGCCTTCAATGGCACTGATATCTCACTGTGATTACTTCACCCTCTCAAGTAGCACGGAATAGTTCTTATTTCATGTGTCGCTATTCAGGGAAGTCGTACAGTCTCCAACAAATTGAACACAAACGTTCCAGAAAGGTCTTCCACTTACACACAACTTACATATAGGTCACGCAATGGTTCTGGAACACTGAGCTTAGAACAGTCCGCGAGCCCAGGTCTAACCTTCATTCTCTTCCGTTTCCTTCCAACTCATATACTCAGCAAACTTATCACTGATGTTACTTGATGTAATATGCCGTGTGAAACGTGTGCTACCGCCCCTCCTCCCCCGAGTACAGTTGAATATAAAGTACCCCTTAACTCCGTGCTAGCAATAATACACAAATAGATAAACCTCCAAAGTCAAGTTCTTTAAGAAGGCATATGCTTTCTTGGTTACACAATCACAATATTCTGTTTAAGGAAAATAGCACCGAAACAAAATTTTATGATTAAATTCTAGCCAACAAGCCGACTCTGAAGAACTTTTTGATTCACCAAAAGGCTTCCTCCATACTATCCGGATCTGAATCCTGTACCTATAGAATTAATATGGATAGATGTCACACAATGGGTTCCTTGCAGAAATGTAACCTTTAAAATGAAAGATGCAAGAAAAGAAGATTATAATTGAAGACAATGGGACGGAAATGGTGACAAGGTTCAGTAATAATGATTTAACAGACGAGATATGTCGGATGTAGAAGTATTAAAATGTTATTAAAGGCAAAATTGTTTAACTCAGTGTTAACCCTTAGTTGGCAACATCCGTCTTAAAAATTTCTCAACGTATAGTTGTCACACGTGCATTGCTAATTTGATTTGATATTCAAGCTATGCTGCATTGTTTAACTTCCACAAAACTTGTTTTACTCGCAGAAGTGAAAAATTGTGCATTTGGTTTAGAGCTGCTCAATGAGAGCAATGATGACTCTCATTCAGAGGATTCTTATGTTCCTGAAGAAGATCACATATTAGATTCAAACCATTAGAGATTCGGAAAAGACTTTCAGCATATCAGAAACTGAAGAGGCGTTGTTGACTATATTCTGAATAGGGAAAGTGATGACACAGCAATTGACAGAAATTATCACGGCAAGATGAACTGTCTCATAAAATGCCACAAAATATGGAATAAATGTTCCAGAGATGAAGTATAGCAACTGCTCAGCTATCCGAAGAACAGCGAGATGACCATTCGCAATAATGTACCTTCTAATATCATTGAGCTGAGCTGATGCCTATGTTATATATCTCCACAAATGTAAGAGGTAAAGATTTGAGTTCATAAGAACATAAGAATAAATCTAATCAGGGGGCAAATGCAGAGAAGGCTCCAGATTCCAAATTTATGGGATGATCTCAGGAAAATCATTTCGGACATTCTTCTGGGTAAAGAGCATAGAGATGATATTCCAGCAAAAAGAGTAAGAAACGACAAGCTACAAAAGAGAAAAAACGTCGTTACTGTCCCATCACGCTGAATAGAATGACGGCATACAAGTGTGTGAAGTATATATAATAAACCCAACTGGTCATAGTGTTCCATAAAATATGTAAAATGTGTGTAGAAAATGTGTAATGGTTTAGCTTATTAGCATAGAGGTCAAGATATCTCTCAAAACAAATGTCAGCTTTAGATTTTTTTGTAATTAACGTCCTCCAACATTTAGTCATGTCGGACGAAGACTGAAACGGGTGAAATAATGCTCAATGCGTCCGGGGTACATCGAGCTTAGAGTTACCCGACATTCATCTATCAGGATAAGGGAAAACCCCGGAAAAACCTTATCCAGGTAACTCACCCTGAACGATATTCGAACTCGGGACCTCTTGAACGTGAGGCAGACATGCTACCATCTACGCTACCGAGTCGGGCATAACCAACTTCAGAAACTACTTCATGTTAAAGACCAATATTTAATTTTGTAATTTTTACATATTTTATAGCAAAATCCTTTTAAAATAAAAATATCAGTACTAATATTTCTATAAAGTTATTTATCTTCTATACTCATTAAGGTGCACCCAAAACGCAAAATTGGTTATTGTTAGTCTCACAGGCGGATGTTGACGTACGTGCCAATTTTTCACATGTTACCAACTAAAACCCTTAGTTGCGTATAAGCGAAAAACCTTTCTGGAACTATAATATCTAATTCAGGGGAACACAGGGAGTAGCGCTGTGACGTCAGCTCTGCCAGTTCTCACCACAAAATAAGCTCCCGAACGAAAGGCAGATTAGCGTGTTACGTCACCGCACTGATTACTGCTGTCGAAGGGGAAGGAATAGTTTGATGTGTGCGGGTAGGAAAGACAGGAAACGTGTTGGGTGTTAATAATATGTACAATAATGCTGACTGCTTTAATTACATAATTGGTCACAGTTTATAAACAATTACATTTCGGCTCTGTGTTATGAGAAAATATATAAAACTTCAAATTCGTAGTTTATCTGAAGGTGAGGCTTGTTATAAAGTAAATAAAATAAAACATCAAGTAATTTTCTCTGCAAATTAGAGGAGACCCATTCAGAACAAACTTAGGTGGACTTTTCCGTCACTTTCTGTTTAGTTTTTCTTTAACTAGTTTATCAATGTCAGGACGTAATATCTGGGAAATCTGTAATCGAGGACTCCATGTTAGACTGTGATCCGACAAGATACTTCGGGGTTTGGACTTAGCTAATTTCATAAAAGAAAAATAAATTGTTCGCACACGTATGTCGAGACAAACATACACAATGTCTGATGCAAGTGAATACAACTTCGGAAATCTGGTTTGGGGGACATTCTTACAAACATCAGCCAAGTGTTTCTTGTATGTATATTTGTCCTTCAATAAATCGTCACATTGTAAATTTAACAGTTCCATTAGGTACGTGGCAGCTACATTGTTGTCATCAAGTGGGCTAAACCTGACTAAACCCTCAAATTCTGTAATCACTGCCCCATTTTGGTAACTTGGTACTTCACGGCTCTTGTCTGACGTCACACGCACTGCAGGCCTCGCTTCCGACTGAAATACGTCACTACTCTGGAAGCTGTCTTCCTCTGATCTAATTTGTTGGAGACTACATGACTTTCCCGCATACCGACGCGTGAAACAAACAATCCAATGATACTTTAGAGGGTGAAGTCATCGCGGTGAGATATCATTGTATTAAAGACCAGGGAAAGCAGGTAAGAGACTCGTATCAAGGCTGTAGTTTACTTATTTCAGTGTTCAAGAAACACTGCGCAGCCTATAACACTGAGTTAAACAATTTTGCATTTAATCATTGTTGTGCACCTTCTCGTCTGTTGAGTCATTATCACTGTCGTCCTCGTCACTGTGTCCATCGCATTGTCTTCTTATTTAAATTTTTTCTTCCGTTAGTGCAACTTTTTCGTAATACTCCTCTTTTATTTCATCCACATGATGGCAAATCTTTTCCAATTCCATTTGTAAAATTTGCTCAAATCATTGGCGACAAAACATTCCGTTTTATATTTTAAAGGTTAACATTTCTGCAGCAACCCATTGTTTGACATCTGTCCAAATTAATTCTATAGAATTCAGATCCGGATTTTACGGACACTGTGATTTTGTGACCAAGATAGGATATATATATATATATATATATATATATATATATATATATATATACGAGGGCCGTTCAGAAAGTAACCTCCGGTTGATTGCAAAACATTCACCAAGTTAAATAAAAATATTTTAATATATACATCTTACAACTACATCTTTGCACTATTTTTCTACATAGTCTCCATAACGATTGAGGCACTTATCGTATCTGTTCACAAGCTTTGAAATTCCTTCTGCATAAAAATCAGCCGCTTGTGCCTGGAGCCAGCCTGTGACCGCATCTTTGAGCTCTTCGTCGTCATCAAACCGCTGGTACCCGAGCCATGTCTTCATATGCATGAAGAGGTGATAATCGCTTGGCGCCAGATCTGGGCTGTAAGGTGGATGGTTGACAACGTCCCACTTGAAGGACTCAAGAAGGGCTGTTGTTCTGCGAGCAGAGTGAGGACGGGCGTTATCGTGCAAAAAAAGATACCGGAAGTCACAATGAATAGCTGCTGCAGAATATCCTTTGGCTGTAAAAAACCTTATAACAGCACGCTCTTCACATTTGGCGGGGTTTTCTATTGCAGCACACATTTCAAACGGCCACAAACACTAAACTAGCGCAGATACGACGTTCACTCGACCACGGCTTGATGCCGACTGACCTGCTGAGTGCGTGAATGCACAGATGGCGTCGCTGCTGCCCCCACTACCCGCATTGTGACCGATCGGAGGTTACTTTCTGAACGGCCCTCGTATATATATATATATTCTTAAAAGCTTGACATTTGAGGCTTATCTACTTTTGTATTATGGTAAAAGGTACCGAGTTAAAGGGAGAATTTGGAATTAACATTGTGCGTAAGCATTTAACATAATTTTCAATATTCATTTCTTTATGACACTGACATACTGTACTTTATGACAGACTGTGCGTATGTCACAGTACTTTAGATTTAACTGTACTCGGAAGGCGGATGATGATGATGCTGCTGCTGCTGATGATGATGATGATGATGATATATAAGGGCGCTCAACTACGGCGGTCATCAGCGCCCTTTAAAAAACTAGTCATGGCAAAAGCCAGATATAAAACTTTCTAAAAACTATACAAGTGTAACAAAACCTATTAAAAATACACGTACATAAAAACCTCAATCAAAACCTACTAAAAATTTCGTTCACTAAATCCTAAACTCTAAACTAGAAAAGAATCTAAAAAGAATCTAATGGTCTACACGCACGGCCTACACCTGGATGGGCCTGTTGACCGTCTCCCTCAGCCACGATGAGGAGCCCACACGAGGGGACTGTTGGCTCGGGACCCCGGGTGCGCCAAACCCGTACCTACCGAAGTAGGCCCCTGGGGGGTCGGAAGGCGGAGCGGTGGCAGACGATTCTACAGCATATTGCTTCAAGCAACAGGAGTAATAAGTTTGCTGAGTATATGAGTTGAAAGGAGAGAGAAGAGAATGAAGGTTAGATCTGGGCTCGCTGTCTGTTCTATGGATGAAAGTGAGTGTTCTAGAACCACTGCGCGACTTACATCAAGTGAGATGGTTCGGCGATAACGTGTGGCATTCTGCTGGTTACTGCCCCGAACGCTCTGTGACTATTTCATGGATTTCTCTGATCAATCGGAATATTGGAATGCTTTTTCTGTACCATGAATTTGTCTAGCCTTTTTTCCCTACATTTTTCTTCTTCTTTTCTGTTTCTAATAGATTTAGGAGCTGTATAGTGTTATTAGATATCACGCATGCCGCAAATGCTTACCGCTGGAAAATTCTCGGACCTACAAGTTGGCAGCCTTCTGTGAACCATTGCCGGTAGCTCGGTTTCCTACCAGTTTCGCCCGACAGAAGCCTTGTCTGAGCACTCCACATATGTGACAGGGTCAATTCCTGGGTCCTGTGAGCATCTTTGACCAGAAAATAAATAAATTTAGCCTAATGGTAGTTCCTGTATTACTGTAATCAAGCGAAACATGGGCATTAAATAGAAAACAGAAAAGAAAAATTGAATCAGTAGAAATGATACTTTTAACATCAGTGGCTGGAACTCTCTGTTAGATCATAAAACAAATGAAGAAATAAGAGAAGATTGAGCATATGTAACTTAAAAGATAGGATTAAACAGAATAAAGAAAACTGGAGAGGACATATAAAGAGGATGAACAAAACAGATTCCTTAGAATAGTGATCGACTACGTCCCAGCTGGTAAAAGAAACATAGGAAGACCGAGGAAGAGATGGAGTCATATTGATGGGGACTGAACTGATCATAGGGCCTAACGTTGAATAATGATGAGTGTCTTTGTAGCCCCCCCTGGGGCCTACTTCGGTAGGTACTGGTTTGGCGCACCCGGGGTCCCGAGCCAACAGTCTCCCTCGTGTGGGCTCCTCTTCGTGGTTGAGGGAGACGGTCAACAGGCCCACCCACGTGTAGGCCGTGCGTGGAGACCCGTGGAGAAGGTTTTTAGATACTTGTCTAATTTAGGATTTAGTGAACGAAATTTTTAGTAGGTTTTGATTGATGTTTTTTATGTACGTGTATTTTTAATAGGTTTTGTTACACTTGTATAGTTTTTAGAAAGTTTTATATCTGGCTTTTGCCATGACTAGTTTTTTAAAGGGCGCTGATGGCCGCCGTAGTTGAGTGCCCTTACATATCATCATCATCATCATCATCATCATCATCATCATCATCATCATCATCATCATCATCATCATCATCATCATCATCATCATCATCATCATCATCATCATCATGTCTTTGTAGGCTGGTCCATGTGTGGCCTGTAACAACACCAACTATGGCATTGCTAGTAACAACGGCCATTTGGCCGATTGATTTATTAATAAGATTGAAGGGCGCAAAATTTTGGGCGAAAAAAGGAAACTTAGAAAAAGTTTATAATATAACTGGAGTCAGAACAAACAAATCTTGGGTGATTAAAAATAGTTTAAAAGATAAATGGCAAAAAGAATGGACAGAAAGTCTAGAAGGTAGAAGAGTGTTTGAAATTTTTCAGAACGTCAAAGAGAGACTAAAATTGAATTTTATTCAACCAACAAAGGGATTTATACATTATATAACAGGACACGGACCTTATAAGACCTATTGGAAGAAAATCAATAAAACTGAAAATGATATATGTGAATTATGTAACAAACAAGATAATCCTGAACATGTAGTATTTGAATGTGGAAGATATGCAATTCACCAACAAGAAGAGAGGCATGCGCTAGCAAGATATATCGTAAATGACATAATTCGAGATCAACAATTGGTAAATAAATTACAAGTTTTGACTAACTTTGTAAGTAAGAAAGCATGGGAGGTAAAAATATTCAAAGGAGAAAGAGTTGATAATAGGCGAAGAATAGTACAAGACCCAAGAAGGAGTTCTAGAATACAAAATAGGATAAGACGGGAAGAATTATTGAATAATCTAACAATGGAGTTGACTGCATGGGCGGCGGAGGGAGAGAGTGATGGCAGAGGCCATGGTGGACTACAGAATTAGTAGATTTAGATATAGATTTAGGAAATAAGGATTTTGTAATTTTTATAGTTGTTTTCTTTTGTTTTTTGCTTTTTTGTGTTTATTTCTGTTATTTTATTTCATTTTATTTTTGTAGAGTAGCTTTCTGAGAGATTTGTATAATTATAACATTTGTAAGGATTTTATGGAAAAATAAAGAGAAAATTTGGATATATGCCCCGGTATAGTTGTCTAGGTGCCGGGGTAGAATATTCAGATTTTATTTATTTATTTATTAGTCTCCTGAGATTCCTTCACCTCATCCGTTCCTCTTGAAAACGGGTGACAAGAACAAAGAATCCGCATTGGACTGACCAGGGGTTCCTTGGTGCTTCTTCACTCATTACTTCATTGAATGCATTTCATCCAAAAAGACAGTATATAGGTCTTACATGTCATGTGTGTGTGTGTGTGTGTGTGTGTGTGTGTGTGTGTGTGTGTATGTGTGTGTGTGTGTGTGTGTGTGTGTGTGTGTGTGTGTGTGAAGAGTAAAATCAAATTTGTAAAGATGAGCCGGAATTCTTATTAATAACAATTAACAATGGTATGTTTTCTGGAACATTGGCCCAGCGCTGCAGAGGTCATTCCTGTCTCATCGGAGGAGTTATAATAGAGCAGAAGTACGGTCGGCCCAGTAGAGGTTTTGTTTTGGGTCATACCCATGTTCCTCATTTTCGTCTCCCGTCGCGAACACGCTACAGACAATTTCTTGGCACAAGTCCATCCTCGGATGTTTTCTGGTCTAGCTAAAGGTTGATGCGACAGTGTTGTATATGGGCCTACAAGTCTGCTCTTGCCTTTACTGCATTCTGATCTGCATCTGTCTATTCCCATGGTCATTGTCACAAATATTTACAGAAACAATTTGCTGTAGATACAAAAAGCTGGAACGATAGTCAAATCTTTATATTGCCTTTGAAATTCCACTCGTGACATATCCTTAGAACATCCTGAACTCATCAATACAAATGTTGCCATATTTCATCCAAATGTTCGTTTGCTTATTGAAGTTAACATACAGACACACGCATTTTTGAACTTCTTTTTTAAAATGCACATTTTTTTCTTTTTGATTCTGACGACTTCAAAAAATGAAATTTTGAATGGATGAAATATTCTTCTGTACCTACTAGTCGCATGGTAAAGTAAACACAGTAAGAATATCAAAATATAGCCCAAAGACAAAGAATATTTCGGAAGTAGATGACGCAAAAAGTCGTTTTTGTCATAAATGGAAGATCTTAACCAGATATACATTTTTGGAGTAGTAAGATTTGCTCTAAATCATAGATGACAATTGCATGTTATTCCCAAAACATTGGAGAGTATACCTACATTTTATTGGTCATATAAATATATTAAGCACATATTTTAATGGCCATCGTATAAAATATGTATTATAAATAGAAAATAAGGAACATCTTCCACGTAAAATTAGGGATTTTCTTGAAATTTTGTGTCACTTCTTTGAAAGATGCTGAAATTAAATAAAATATGAGGTAAGGTATGGACAACGTAGGGAGACTTTAGCACTGGGATTGGGATTGGGATTTCATTACGGAGGGGATTTGGTACGTAGGCCACCACGCTGGGCCCATTGTTCCTATGTCCCCAAGGGGGGCACCCTCGGGAGGCCCGCCTCGGTAGCGTGGTGGTAGCGAGTCTGTCTCACGTTCAAGAGGTCCCGAGTTCGAATCTCGGTCAGGGTGAGTTCCCTCGATAAGGTTTTTCCGGGGTTTTCCCTTATCCTGAAAGACGAATGTCGGGTAACGCTAAGCTCTATGGACCCTGGGCGCATTTGAGAATCATTTCACCCATTCCATTCATCGTCCGATATGACTTAACGTTGGAGGACGTAAAACTACAAAAAAGGGAGGAAGGATGAGACGAAGGAGACAGAGGGCGACGGACCCAAGGAGCCACGACAGTACAGAGGTCAGGGTCCCTACAGTTTACTTGGATAGAGACCTCCCCCGACAGACCAGGACAACGAACCCGCTCCCCTGCAGCGGGATGGCAACGAGCCCAGCAGCCGAGCCCTAACGGTCCCAGGCAGGCAATCCGAGCCCCAAAGGTCCCTGGCAGGCGGTCCCGAAATGGTCCCAGCAGAGGAGCGGAGACCGGCAACTGACCGACCGGAGGAGGAAATAGTTTTCCTCAGAGCATATCATCCCCCCATGCACCGTCGAGACAGCCGCCGACACTTCTACCCTGAAAGAGACCACCAGATGAGAGATATCAAATGATAATGGAGATGAAATGGAGGGACAGGTAATTCGGGGAATGTAATTAACCTACCCAGCATTCGCCTAACGACCCGGAAAACCCCCGAAAACAACCCAATGGGTAAGGTAGGTCGGACACGGGAATCAAACCCAGGCCTCCCGAATGCGGGCCACAGACGTAACCGCCTGAGCCATCCCGCTCGGTAGACTTTAGCACTGCATCTGGCTTTTAGTAGCTGTGCCTCATAATGGGGCGCCACAGGGAGGAGGCACGAGAGGGTAGCCGATTTAGGAGTCGCAGCAGAGCAGAAGGCAGGGCAAGGCAGGCTTGCAGGCTTGTAACTCCCAGTGGGGACCAGTAAACCGGGGACTATCCCACCGGAGTAACAGGCTACAGAGAACATGCGTTTTCCTTGCCCTGAAACACCGAGATTCCTGCCGACCCAATATTATAATAATCAAGGAAGTGAAATGGAGGGAGAAGAAATTCGGGAGATGTAATTAACCAAACCAGAATCACTTAGGAACCCGGATAAACCTCCTAACAGTCAATGGAACAGATGGTCGGGCTCAGGGATCGAATCCACCACCTCCCGAATGCGAGTAACATCCCCTACCTCAATTGGTACGTGAAATACAACGTTTAGTATTTAATTTTACTCTTCGATTTTGTGTTATAGTCTTAACGAGCGCGCAAAGCCTTTTCTAAAAATGCTCATGACTTTCTTTTAAAAATTAATTCCCCTTAACATGAGTCACATCAGACGATGAATTAATAAAATGGGCGAAATGATACCGCATTGGCTAGTAGATACAATACAGCCAGGCCTAGCTCCGCCTTATGTTCATTCCTATTTTGTAGCTACCTTAACAAGTCCCACCTAGATCATCACTTCAAATTAAAGTTGTTCCTTAATGTTGCTCCTTTTCAAGTTTCTCATAAACCTATGTAACACAATGTTTACTCAGTGATTTGCTAAATTCCAAGTATTTTCCATTCGTATTTTTTCTTCTTTTAAGTGAGCTCCGTGTACTACTTCTAAATGTAACTCATTTCCATCTAATAGCTTTCTTGTCGCTATCACTTCACTGAAACCCTAATTGCCTTAGCTATGCTGACTAAAACCCGCCTCAATAGCGTAGATGGTAGCCTGTCTGCCTCACGTTCAAGAGATCCCCAGTTCGAATCTCGGTTAGGCTGAGTTACCTGGATAAGATTTTTCTGGGGTTTTCCCTATCCTGATAGACGAATATCAGGTAACTCTAAGCTCCATGGACCCCGGACTCATTTGAGCATCATTTCATCCATTTCATTCATCGTCCGATATGACTTAACGTTGGAGGATGTAAATTGCAAAAGGGGAAAAAAAAAGTTACGCTGACCTACGTTATTGCTTCTCCTTAACGCAATACTATGTACTAAAAATGTTCTCATGATAAAACCTTCACTCATGCTTCTATATTATATATTGATTTTAATATACAGATATACCGAGATAGGTGGTTCAGTGGATTAGGCTTTCTAACCCCAGGGTCGTTGGGTGCAGATTCGACCTAGGCCGATCGTACTTAACTGTACTTAAGCGGGATAACCATTAGATTTACTACTCTTCTGAGATGCAAGTCCGGCACACCGGTGCTTATGTGATCTTATAACTGACGACCTCTAGCTCTCACCAAGGCGGCCCGGGTTCGATCCCAGGCGACCGCAAAGTGAGATTTGTGCTGGACAACACGGCGCTGGGGCGGGTTTTCTCCGGGATCTCCGGTTTTACCCGTCATCTCATTCCACCGGTGCTCCATCTTCATCTCATGTATCATCAGTGTCATCTCCTGCGATGCAGTATGTAGTAAAAGCGGGCGTTAAACACTATACATTACACATTATATTTGACGACCTCTAATAAATTATTTATTTATTTCAATCTTTTATGCCTTTCCCGATTCTTTCTTTATAAAATCTTTAATTGTACTCGTTATTAATTCCATTATCCATATGGTTTTGCATTTTCAACCTTTTATATGAGAGTTACAGAAAATATTTAATTTCAATTGAATTATTAAATATTTGCCATTAATATCCATTATTTAAATACTTAATTCCTGAAGCTATATTGAAAATATAAAGCCAATACGTTATAAACAATGGTCCAAAAACCATATTGGATAGTACGAACTGAAAAAATGGAGTTTAGAGGAAAAATTATATATATATTAAAGGACTAATTGCATATCAATTTGTAACTTTAAGAGTGATATTAAAAACTAATTTTAGAAGTACAAATTAGAAAGATGAAAACGCAAACAAACAAAAAATCCAAAAAATTCAAGCTCTTTATCAAATTAATGGGTAGCAGTCTTCTAAATCAATCGAGAATAATTTCATAGATAGCAGAATATGCGGAAAATAAAATTAATGAAATCGTCATCCATCCCAGGTTTAAAAGCCAGCCTTCAAAGGCGCGGTATAAATACAGCATTTGACCCGGAGATCACATTATAAACAGCACTGAGTTGGTATGATCAACACAAACCATGTGAGTAAATACATTTAATATATTCATACCTATTTATGGACTGCATTCAATTAACCTCCCTAATTACAACGTAATAAATACTAATTACTAATTCAGCAATCACAGAAACGTTAATTGCTCATTTAATGTGGCGTGGTATATCGTGTTTCAAATAGACATGGGTATAACCTAGGCGAGAATTAACTTAAAAAAACTGAATCATTGTCTGGAGATTATTTATATTCGTCCATCTAACCAAACGGACAGCAATTGGGCCCAGTATTGGAGTTAGAATTGTTTAGAAGTTGGAGGATTTAATACTTCAGTGGTCACCATTTCGTATGTGGACATTCATTAACAGTTTAATTTCTATATTCTCAAACACTGGGCAACTCGCTTCAAATTGCTCATCATTAGTCTACATTAAATTTATAAAACAACTTGACTGATGTTTATTTTCATCCTACGAACCAATATCCTGATCGACCTCAAATATAGTTCATGTTATGTCAAGTCGTGCAAATTAACACAAAATTTCACCATTACGTTTCAGATTCGTTTCAAATTTTATTCAATAGATTGGACAAATAAGGTGAATTATCTTGTACATTCTTACATTTTAATTTCTGTATCAAATACATAATAGGTAATAATAACAACGTACTGGCGTTCTCTGAATAATAGTAATAGAAAAGGCAGCGCTTCTTGATAAAGTCCATGCAAGTGTTAAGAATTTCTTAACTTAACTTCGTTCGTGCAAGAAAATACTTAAATATTGACACACACACACGCACACCTACACGCACACACATCTTACTACTATTCTTCTTTAACTTTCCTAGTTGTACCACTATCGTGGTGTTGGGGATTCTTGTTCTTCATGCTTTCAGCGTTGGGTGAGATGAGATGAGATCTCAGGATGAGTGATCAGCCCAATGCCTGATATAAATGGGAAAACTGAATGAGACATGCAGAAAAACTACAGGATGACGACTTTTTGAAAGAAATAACACATCACGAAACTCTGGGGCTTATCTTTATACATTTGCAAAACTCAGACGATGGGGACAGTGAAAACGACGAATTATCTCTTGACCTAAGTAACACTCAGATCTAAATGGATGATCCACTGACAGTTCCAATGAATTAGAAAAACAGATAATTCATATGCTATAATTATAGCTTTTAAAACATACATATGAGGGTGGTCTGAAAAGTTCTCGGCCTGATATTGGAAGACGACAATTCATACTTTCAAAGTAGTTTTATTTTTCAACATAATCTCCTCTAATATCAATATATTTTGACCAGCGGTGTTCCAATGCCATTACCCTCTCTCTATAGTGTTCCCATGGAAGTGCTGCAAAATAGCCATTTACAGCCGCAATTGCTTCTTCATTGGACGAAAAGCATCTACCAGCGAGGAATTTCTCCGGTTTTGGAAACAGCTGGAAGTCCGAGGGAGCCAAATCTGGGGAATAGTGTGATGTTCAGGCACTTCATAGCGCAGATCTCTCAAGTTCGCCATAGCCAAAACACTTGTGGACAGGTGCATTGTCCTGATGGAAAACATTTTTTTTTTTCTTTTTTAACCCAGGGCTGTCTTCAAGAATGCTAGCATTCACTTTGGTTAGAAGTTGAGAATAGTATTCTCCAGTAATCAACAAAATTCCTTTGGCATCCAAAAACACTGACGCAATGATCTTACCCGCTGATGACAACGTCCTCGCTTTCTTTGAGATGAAGAACCAGCCACGACAGTTCGACTGCTGCTTGGATTCGGGTGTGTAGTGGTGAATTCATGTTTCATCCATTGTGACATCAGCGCAAAACGTCACTTATGTTCTTCTGAAAATACGCCAAGCAATTCTCAGAAAGTGTCGTGCGAATTTGTTTGTTATCCACAGTGAGGGTATTGCGGCATACCCGCATGTCAGATTTCAATTGGTTGGTGTTTACTTTTGATTTGGGTTCTAATTGGAGCTATGAGATCTCTTGTTCTTCAGGTGAATGGTTGTAGGAAATGGATTTGTTGTTTGTTGGCTGCTCAGTTGTCTCAATAATACACTGGTTCGTTGCAAAAAATTGATTTAATTCTCACTCAATTCGTTGATTCAGATGGATTGGTAGCGGTGACCACCTGTTACTAAACTTTCTAACAGAATTCTCTTAATTCTTTATACGGCGAATACTTTGCTATTATAAACTTCTTCTGCTGCTTCGCTCACGCTGGTTGCGTTATTCTCGACTTCCCTACATTTCGGACTTAGAAATCTTTACTACCTCTTCTTCGTGCGCAATAACACGTCTTTTCCCTCGTAGTATGACTGTAGAAGTGATTTACATTTCGGACTTAGAAATCTTCCCTACTTCTACTTCACGCGTACTAACACGTCTTTCCTCTCGTAGTATGACTGTTGAAGTGATCTTTCGTCTACTCTGCGATTCCGTTCGTACTTTATTCTGATCCCTACTCTAACCCTTATCACATGACCAAAATAACTCACCCTTCTTCCTATTTCTCAAATCTTACATTATTATTGGTTTCTCATTTTATTTCGATTCTTCTTTATTGGTTAGCAAAACTCATCGAACTCATTGACGTTACATCCCACCGTGAGTTGGGTCACGCCTACCCTGGGCTCTTTGTAACGGTATACATCGTTATCGCCACAGCGAAGTAAATCCTTTTAGGTCTTACGCCTGACCGCATCTTGAAAACCTTATTGTTCCTACACATTTTTGCTTATAGTTCTCAGACATTGAACCATTCCTTAAACAAAGAGGCTAACGGTCACCTCTTC
This sequence comes from Mantis religiosa, assembly GCA_030765055.1. Lineage (NCBI taxonomy): Eukaryota > Metazoa > Arthropoda > Insecta > Mantodea > Mantidae > Mantis > Mantis religiosa. The sequence goes on along the minus strand of CM060957.1, from coordinate 145,581,607 downwards.
CTGTCTCCCCGACTTGTGTTCAGATTTTACAGAAATATTTTCTCTCCCTTACATGGATTCTAGCATGTTAGTTGTCTTAAATTATATTCTTCCCATCTTATTCTTAATTAAACCGCTATTTTAATCACTACTCTAATTTCATTCTGATTTCATATTAATATAACAATATTTTATATTAGTTTAGCAAAGCATTTTCATTAATTTATCTTCTTTTTTAATTCTCGTGATTTCAATTCATTCGCCGCCTCCTAATCGCTGTCTGATACTGCGGTTACAGTATGCGGCACCCATCTTACGCAAAGCTTTTCCAGGTTTAATTCCTGATGCAAGATGTGACCAATACGTTTCTATGAAATTCCAAGAGCATTAAGAATTTCACGCACCTTTGTATGCTGACCTTCCAAAATTATGTCATACACTTTTTCAATGATTTCCGGTGTAATTACAGGTCGTCCTTCGCGTGGATCGTCTTGGACGATTTCACGGCCACCTTTAAAACCGGCCGCCCATTTCTTCACAGTGGAAACTGAAGGTGAAGAGTCACCATACACATATAGAATCTGCAAATGAATTTCTGTAAGTGTTAAACCTTCTTTTACGAAGAATTTTGTCACAGCACAATATTCAAATTTCTCAATTTTCAAAGCAATATCCACTTCCAATAGTTCAAATAACTGCCTATTGCGTGGAATGAATTGTTGTTTTACATAGGGTCTATTAACATGTGTACCAACGTAAGAAAAATAATCATACAAATTGAGTCGCGATTTGTGTGAGACTGGGGACTTTTCAGACCACCCTCGTAATATGCGAATATGGTTATTTCAATTTTGATTCTAACAGCTGCATATTAAAAGTTTGGAAAATTCAATTTGGATTCCCTCATTACCAGCACCAAGGAAACTCGCATTCTCCTTGTGTTCAAGAAAGATGGAAATATGAAGTGCGGGAATAACGCTGAGTACACAAACGCATTTAATTCGCTCCTTACCAGAACCCTTCCCATCTGAAAAACTAATTTATGTTATTAACACCAGAACAAAATGCGCATCCGAAGTGATAAAATGTTGAGAAGGGGGATTACAAATTATTCGAGCTATGGCACCTTCATAGGTATAACTATTCCGCTTTCATCAACAAGTTTAGGAACATTTGCGTTGTCAATATTCAATTTATAATTTTCGTGATAGGCATTATGGACAAAGTATGAGTTGCAGGTCATTGCATGTTGCAAGTAACATTCATTGTTTTAGTCTTAGCTCGGCATTTTTAGCAAATCCAATTGTTACCGTTGGGTACTCGTCTTAATTAGCGAAATGTTTTATTTCTTGACATTACCCTACTTCGTCAGAAAGTAAAATACGCGTATTTTCTTTGCATCAATGATGGTTCCAGTTGTTTTTTGGTGTTGACAATATTCCTTTCCCTAGAGCAAGTTCTTTTGCCCTTCTAATCATACAAACTATTTGTCGAAGAATAATGAACTATTTTATAATGCTATATATACTATATCTACAACTATGTAAATACTGAACTCTTAAAAAATGATTAGTACTTGTAATTTTAAATTATCATCAGCGGCATAGTAAAGAGTCTGACAGCTTCTGTATGATTCGCTCTTACACGAATGCAGTTTTACTTAGGGGATTCGGTGCGTCGACCAGACTGATCTTTTGTACTAATGCCACAAGTGGAGGAAAGATAAGGCGAGAGGAGGGCGGCTGAACAGAGGAGTCGCGACAGCGCAAAGGGCAGGGCCTCTCTAATATTTACGAGTTTGAAACTTTCCGGCAGTCCAGCACAACCGGCATCCCTCCCACGCTGGCTCCAAAATAACCCACCAAGCCGGCTAGGAATCGGAGGCCGCTATGTGGAAGCTCAGAAACACCCAGCGTGCTATAGCTTGTCTGAAACCTAAAAGACAGTATGGAAATAAATGGGATATGTCTCTCTGTGTCTAACACACGCGAATTCTCATTAACTTTGTCCTTTTCTACCCTCGCGTTGTTGCCAGCTCGCTAATAACATGCTATAAATAATTATAGTTATTTTCAGCTTTGAACACACTGTCTTATACAGCATATTTTCTCTATCAGATTATGTAATTTTTACAGTCGTTTTGTGTTTTTATGGTCCCAAATTTTCGAAGATGCTTGTTTTTTGGTAAAAGTCCGATATTTGCTATTTGTATGTTCATCATGTGGTAACTATAAAACTTACCGCTATAGTACTATAACATGTTTTTCTCAGGTAGAGAAGACTACAGTGCTCCTACCTGCCAAGTTTGACTTCTCCATCTTAAATCAGACGTGTGTTATAAATTTTTACTTTAAGTAATTTCGGAAAATGTTATATATACACATTGGAAAATGTAGGCAGCGAGAAACTTTTTTGCTATTGGGTTTACATCGGGGAACAAAGCGAGAGAAATGTAAAGGAGGGTTGAAGTTAATTTTTAAAAGAAACCGCAATCCTCTTAACTTCTTGCTTCATGGTATGTGTCAAATAAACAAAAGGCATTCACCCTGTTCAAAGTGGGGACAGACGCAAGCCAAAGCAGGCCACTCGTCTTAGCAGAGAGAAGGCATTGTGATGCAGTAAAAGTGAATAGTTTACAAAAAAGAGTTCCTATGAGTATGTTGATAGCGTGTGCAAGATTGTGAAGTTTTACGTGAAGCTATTTAACAGTTTTTAAATACTTGTAATTATGGCGGGGGGAGCTAAGAAGAGATGAAATATTGGTAAACTAAGAAGTAAGGATCGTACGATAGTATTGAATGTCTTATATTACTTTTCAGGTAAAAGAGTATCAGTAAGACAGTGAAAGTAACAGTTAAGGCTACCGGGTGTTCAGAAACATTAGTATACAGAGTAAAGAAGGAACGAATGAAAGGTCCCCTAAGAACCCCATCCATATATATATATAACCATGCACGCAAAAATTTAATCTTAAAATAGAATTTAATTGCAGTGTAGATAGTTCCGTATTAATAATGTATCATTTACAGTACAATTTTAAACCGACAGACCGATCGCTGCCGAAGCCGAAGTTGGGATTGTATGTGGCAACAGGGTGTCCCATAAGACCTGTACTGTCCTCTAAGCGTGAGACGCGATATAGTACAACCGGCATTCCACGTGTCATGATCCACAAGGCAAGCTCGGAGACCAGAGACCGACATGTCAGCGCCCGAAGAGCTACCAGCGGGCTTGCGAAACCGGCATCTCACCCGCTGTGGTCCTGAAACGGCAAGCTCGGATATGGGAGTCCGTCCTACCGGAGGTCGAAGGTGTTTAACAACATATCATCCTGCCATGCAGCACCGAGACTCCCGCCGACACTTCTACTCTGAAAGAGGCCACCAGATGAGACAGGATATGGAACAATAATGGAGATGAAATGGAGGGACAGGAAATTCGGAGAATGTAATTAACCTACACAGCAATCGCCTGGCGACCCAAGAAAATCCCCGATAAAAACATATGGGTCAGGTAGTTCAGCCACGGGATGCGAACCCGGACCTCCTGAACGCAGGCCACAGACGAAGCTACCTGAACTCTACGCCTAAATTGGGGGAGTGGATCTGACTATGTGGATCTTTTATAATTATTGACGGTGATGGTACTTTGTACCATACAAAAACAATGGGTACTACTCTGATAAATTTCTTCGACATCCATATAAAAATAAGGGGTAGTGACAAAGATAATTTCATCTTTTTAAATGTATAAGCATACTATAGCTAATCTTAATGATTTGGTAGCATTAGATGGACTGAAACAATTATTGTAATACCCATTGTTCTTCAGTTCATCATTACGCAATTACACAAACAGCAGAGCTAAATATCAATTTACTAAAAAGAAACAACAGAGAAGCTTCATAGTGAGTGTGTGTGATTTAAGCGCTCGAAGACAAACTTACAGCTTGTCACTAAAAAGGAACATGATAAAGTTAAAACATGAAATATACGTCTAACAGAAACGAAGGTTAGAATGTTTAAAGTATACACACACAAAAAAAAAAAAAAAAAAAAAAAAGAAAGAAAGAAAGAAGGGAAAAAAACTTAAAACGCTCTTAAAGCTCGAAAAAAAAAGAAGTATTTAGATTTGCCACTAAATGGTACCGACAAACCGCTGATTCAACAGTTAAATTGCATCATCGCATTAAAGCTTGGTAGCATATCAGATTCCAGTCGCTAAGTTACACGGAAGACAGGAAATAACTCTGTTGGTGCTCTCAGATGTCGGCAATCTATGTAGTGAAACCCTACCCGCCAACACAAATAAAAGCACGCTTCCACCGATAATCCCCTAATGATATTAACAGATTAAAGGGTAAGTATATAATGGATTGCGTGATTAAATATGCTATTGTGATTTAAAATATTTATACTTAAGTTATTTCAAAGTTAAAGAGAAAGACTGTTCATTGCCAAACTTTTGAGGTGAATGCTATTGTAAATAAATACCTTAAGTAGAGACAATGCACAAGTATCGCTGTTCTCATTTCAGTGATTCAAAAAGTGCAAGAAAGTGTTGATGCTGCCACTGGCGACACCCATAGTTTCGTTCGCACAATTTTGCAAGAAAAGCAAATTAAAAAAACGAAGAGAAATGGACGAGTTTTGGAACTTCTGGAAGGGGAAAAAAAAAAACTCTTCAAAAATACCGAGCTGAGAGACACTCAATAGTTTGCTAAGAATTGTAGTCACACACTTCCTAAAATATGGTCTGATGACAGTGGCACAAATTTTTATGCCACTGTATAAACGCGAAAGCAACTTAAAATTGTCCATGTGTTTAATTTACTGGACACTGTATCATTTTCATGATTAGCAACGGATGAAATAATCCAGTGATATTTGAGACAGTGAAGTCATCGCAATGGCATATCGCTACCATTGAAGGCCATGAAAAACAGGCAAGGGACTCGCATCAAAACTTTCATAAATATTTCAGTGTTCAAGAGCCATTACGGGTCAGGAGGCCATGACTTCTAGTGAAAAGTAAGATTTCTGATTTCCTCAATTTATGGTTACTGTTACCAGAAGTCCGCATCGTATCTTGTTTAATGTGGTTAACTATTAATTTTAGTGCTTTGTTTTACGTTTGGTGTAATTGTTTTCATCTTGTGAGCAAGAATTCATCAATATTTGACCTATACTTGGTTTCCGAGTCACCTAACCTCACCAACATGGATTCCACCACCCAACGAGCTCAACCAAGTACCAGTATATCAAACAGTAAGTCAACGATTATTTATTCGCAAGCATCTCAGAGAAAGTACGTTATTCCTTTAAAAGGAAAACGCTATTATAATTGACTCAGGTGATTATGCTCCCATTATTGAATTTGTAGAACAGTTAGCTACTAAAGTTAATCCCTCTCATATTAGATTTGCATTTAAAAGATCAAACAAAAGACTGTGTTTATCTTAGCAATAAGAAAATAGCAGATGAGTTCATAAATAAACACAAAGTAATTAAAGTAGCAGGAGAGAATTTTCCAATTAGACCATTAATATCCCGCAACAAGAGGATAATTTTATCTAATGTGTGCCCCCATCATTCCACATTACGTAGGTACTAGAGAAAGAACTGCTAGCATCTGGAATAGAAACTGTTGCACTAATGTCATTTCTACGAGCAGGTTTTTCTGCCACAGACTGTCTCATATCTTGACTTTTCGTCGACAAACTTTCATTGCATCAGAAGATGAAGATAAACTTCTCGATTCTTTCCAAGTGATAGTAGATAACCTACCACACTGGATATATATTTCCTCAGGCGTTCCCATCTGTTTCCATTGCAAAAATCAAGGGCATATTGCAAAAAAACTGTGGATAATCAGGACTCGAACCCATCCACTGCAAACATGGAACATGTTGCTAACAATGTACCAAAGCAAAATGGTTCCCCTCAGTCATCCAAATCTGACTCAGCTGGCACTATTGCTAATGCTGCAGTGCTAAATAATGATTCTCTTCAGCCATCCACGTGTAGTTCTGTTGGCACTAGTAATGGTGTAACAATACAAAATTAAGTTCACCTTCAGATGCTCACTGCTAAAATAGAGATTACCTCAAGGAAAAACAAAGTCCCGCTGCAATCTAAGTCTAATACAGAAGGCAAGGTTTCCAAACTGGCTTCATCTCCTTGTTCACTTAACCCCGGAAAACTTCCCAGTTCTCCAGCCCCCAACTTGCACATTGCTAGTTTCCAGGGGTGATTTTAAAATGGAATCTGATTTGCATTGCAGCCTCACTGCCAAACTGAAGCGACCATTATCTTCCACTAGCTCAAATATGACCTCTTCTATTTCCATATCAAAAGTGAGAGACACTAACGTTATAAATTATTCTGATTCTAAAAATGTCCCTGACCAATTGGGAAAATTAAAGAAAATATCTATCAAACAGAAAAAAATAACCTACTATGATGATGATGATGATGATGATGATGATGATGATGATGATGATGATGATATGTGCCATGATATAAATGCAATGATTGAATCTCAATCTGCTGAGTTTACCCTCTCTCTAAACCAACTTTAGAACCTTTTTGGCAGACCTAGATATGTCACAAATGTTTTTGATGTGGCTAAGGAATTTTCACATAATTTGCCAGCCTTAGCTAAGTTAAGACAAGCTCAACCAACTCTAACTAGCAAAGGTTTTAAAAGCCGGTGTTCTCGACTAATTAAAAAGTTAGAAACTTCAAATTCATAATAATTATGGATCTAATTCAGTGGAATTGCAACGGTTTCTATCCAAGAAGACTTGCATTAAATTTCTTATCAATGAGTACAGACCTAAAATACTATGTCTCCAAGAAACCAACATTAAAGAAAAGTATTGCGCACAATTTTGTGGTTACACAACTTGTTTTAATAATGCGCAAAATTCCGCCATTGCTAGTGGCGGAGTGGCAATTTTTGTTCAGAGCTTTTTCTGCATAACATTCCTATCCAAACTACAATGGAAGTCACTGCAGCTAGAATCAAATTAAATGTATATATAACAATTAATTCCTAATAGTCAGGACTTAAATATCAATGAAATGGAAAGTCCTCTTGCCAACAAGATTAAAACCAATATTCTGTAGTACTGGGACAAAAAATAGCAATCCACTATTTTAAAGCTACAACTTGTTAGAAAATCTGTCTCAGAACCTACTATATCGAACATTCACTTCCGGATAAGAGAACAAATTCTACTCAATAGATTATACATGGGTCACTTCATCCTAAGTCATGGTTATTTAATGAAGAATTCAGCTAGAGATCCATGCCTGAAATGTGGAACGCAAGAGATATCAACATCTCACCTCATCCTTGAGTGCCCGCCTCGGTAGCGTAGATGGTAGCGTGTCTGCCTCACGCAGAGGTCCGGAGTTCGAATCTCGGTCAGTGTGAGTTGACTGGATAAGGTTTTTCCGGGGTTTTCCCTTATCCTGAAAGACGAATGTCGGGTAACTCTAAGCTCCATGGACCCCGGACGCATTGAGCATCATTTCATTCATCGTCCGATATGACTAACTGTTGGAGGACGTAAATTACAAAAAAAAAAAAAAAAAAAAAAAAAAAAAATCATGGAGTGCCCATCCTTGCTGAAACCCAAAAGTAACTTGAACCGTAATAGTGATTTATATACCATTTTAATTCAGTTGAAGAATTTAGAAAAATTATAATATTAATGGATTCATCACAACTGTCAACAATTGTATACAATTTATTGAACTATATCTTGTGTTATTCAGATGTTATTACAGTTTCTCTTTAATTTTGTATTTTACTGTTGAAACAGTAATTTGCAAAAGTTGCGAGGAATGGAATCATGATTAATTATTCTCACCTTCTGTGTCGATCTTGAGGAAGTATGCCTCGGCGCTCTGGAGCAATGAGTCTTCTCTCTCTCTCTCTCTCTCTCTCTCTCTCTGTGTGTGTGTGTGTGTGTGTGTGTGTGTGTGTGTGTGTGTGTGTGTGTGTGTGTGTGTGTGTGTGTGTGTGTGTGTGTGTGTGTGTGTGTGTGTGTGTGTGTGTGAGTGTGAGTGTGAGTGTGAGTGTGAGTGTGAGTGTGAGTGTGAGTGTGAGTGTGAGTGAGTGTGAGTGTGTGTGTGTGTGTGTGTGTGTGTGTGTGTGTGTGTGTGTGTGTGTGTGTGTGTGTGTGTGTGTGTGTGTGTGTGTGTGTGTGTGTGTGTGTGTGTGTGTGTGTGTGTGTGTGTGTGTGTGTGTGTGTGTGTGTGTGTGTGTGTGTGTGTGTGTGTGTGTGTGTGTGTGTGTGTGTGTGTGTGTGTGTGTGTGTGTGTGTGTGTGTGTGTGTGTGTGTGTGTGTGTGTGTGTGTGTGTGTGTGTGTGTGTGTGTGTGTGTGTGTGTGTGTGTGTGTGTGTGTGTGTGTGTGTGTGTGTGTGTGTGTGTGTGTGTGTGTGTGTGTGTGTGTGTGTGTGTGTGTGTGTGTGTGTGTGTGTGTGTGTGTGTGTGTGTGTGTGTGTGTGTGTGTGTGTGTGTGTGTGTGTGTGTGTGTGTGTGTGTGTGTGTGTGTGTGTGTGTGTGTGTGTGTGTGTGTGTGTGTGTGTGTGTGTGTGTGTGTGTGTGTGTGTGTGTGTGTGTGTGTGTGTGTGTGTGTGTGTGTGTGTGTGTGTGTGTGTGTGTGTGTGTGTGTGTGTGTGTGTGTGTGTGTGTGTGTGTGTGTGTGTGTGTGTGTGTGTGTGTGTGTGTGTGTGTGTGTGTGTGTGTGTGTGTGTGTGTGTGTGTGTGTGTGTGTGTGTGTGTGTGTGTGTGTGTGTGTTATATCCTTTTATAAAATAATCAATACTGAATCCTTGCAGATTAAGATTCTGCAACTTGCAGATCGGCACTACAGATAACACATCTTTACACTTCAATGATCTGACGAAGAGTGAAGCAAAAACTATTTCTTTCTTACACATACGCTATTTGTGTATCTTAAACACACACTCAAAATAATTCTGCACAACCTCGGAGAGACAAAAATATACGTCTTTCTCCTAAGACGTTCTTAAGCAGAAGAACAAAATCTTTTAAAACTTTTAACAACTTCCTCTCATTTGAGGTTGTAATGGTTACACATAACCTATCTTACATTTTATCAATTTCATTAAACATTACAATTCCTTCAACTATTGCTCTCAAACAACATAAAATATCTAAAATACTGCTTCACTGTTATTAAGTTCAGCCCTGTTTATTGTTATAATGTATCTGTATTTCTACTTACATCACTATGGTTCATTGTAATGTGCGAATTTAGTTATGTTTATTGTTGTAACTGTAACTTTGTTTTATATTTCATTGTTGTCTCAATAATGTATTAATTCTACTGTGGTAGCTGATAACCTTAGTTGTAAAGCGACCTTAAATAAAAAAAAAAAATAATAAAAAGAACCATTGCGCGACCAATAAACCACAACGAAGTCTTAAATCACGCAAGAAAACGTACATCCCGTTCTAGTGCATATTTTATGCGAAATAAAGTTTTGTGTGGAGTTTACCATTTCTGAGACACACCTTGCTATTGGTTAAAATTTTCCGATACTAAATAAGAGTTGTCCGCCTCTTCCCGTTATACTAATAGCTAATGAAATATGCAATGACATTTCTATACACTTTTATTTTGATTAAATTAATTTAATAGGAATATGAGAATTTTTAAAAATAGTAGTTTTTTACATTCGAATTAACAGCCATTCCGAATAAGGAAAACCACAATGCCGACTACAACACGACGTATCGAACTTATCCCTGGCGACGATGATGACGGTTGGTGGACTGAGGAAAAAGCCGAGGTGGGTCAAACGTGTACCTGCCTTGAATAAAGCTTAACCACGTAGTGACGGGTGAAAACTTAGGTACTTATAAGGTTAGAAGGGAAAAGGCATGTTGCTCCTCAAAGACTGCGGACTCGGGTGCAACGGCCCTCGTGCACCGCTGTGGAATAGTTAAACAGAAGTTGTAAAATGTTGATACCAAGGCAAAATCTTGGGTGGGTAGAATTAAGTTTAGGCTGGTCATTCTATACTGCCTTAATAAATTGTTCTGTAACAGTGTTGCGAGAGCTGTAGCCGACAAAAGTCAGGGGCAAAATTTTGAAGCAGTCCGCCTCTGCTTCAGACTTTAGCTGAGACCTACATATCTCAGGGTATACGTGGGTGTAGAATCAAAGTAAGGATGACACAGGAATCTGAATTTAAACTAATGCTAGAAAAAATGTTACTTGTTTTAAAGACTGTGTTTTCTTTGCGTAGCTATTGTTTTGTTTATGTCGTACACTCATAAAGTACATTCCATTGTTCCCTGTACTTTCAGCATATTTGCCATGTTAACATCTTGAATATTAACATTTCAGTAAATCAAAATTACCATATAAAGCAGTGATCAGCAGCGGCGTGCACCCTGCACGTTTCTTACGCGCATGCGTGCTCGTGCACTCGGAACTGTTGACCGTTGAGCAGTGGTGCAGTGGCGGTTTTTGTGTAGTGTCATACAACTCCTTAGTCACGTTAAAGGACAATCGAAGCATAATGTTCATATGTATTTAAATAATTATATTTTATGTAATTAGGATAGTAGCTATTCAGCCGTTTTTTCTTAGTAAATTAACAGGCTAACACAAATATATAATATACTCTAGGACAGTCTTATAAATGCAACAAAATAATAGAACTACATAATAATAATTAATAACAACAGTAAATATTATTAATATTATTATTAATGATAATGATGATGACAATAATCATAATCACAACAGACAAAGCAATAATAACCGGACTGCAAATGTCTGCTGGTGTCTGCAACTCTCCAGAATTGTGATTCGTTCAACTTCTAATCTGTCGTAATAACTAGCATGACAAGTGTCATAGTGGCGCTGGAGAATATATTTTCCTATCACATTCAGGACTTTGCACATTAAACATCGCACAGCATTATCAAATGGTGTCAAAAAGTAGGCCTGCTCCCAGGAAGAGTTAAATAACCTAGGAGTAGAAGACCGTCTTGAACAATGTCCATGCACAGGTAACAAACGAGCACACACTGATCATCCCTCATCCCTTGCCCCTCTCTCCCCACCACACGCGCGTACCACAGCAGTTCAAGACTGCTTCTGTGGGGCTACTTTGGCGGAAGGAGGGGAAGAGAGAGGAAACAATGGATGGCCGAATCAGGAGTCATGACAGAGCCCTCCCCATGTACAGGCTTACACATCCAGAGGATCAGAATCCAGGGTCAGGTTTAGACAGCACAGTTTCCCTGTCATGCAGCACCGAGACACCTCCCGGCGCTGCCAAACTACCAAACAGATTAAATGTGAAATGACGTCAAACAAGATAAACTGGAAATCGGGGGAGAGGGTGTGTGGAGAAATTAATGTTCCCTGCCTAGCGAACATGGGAAATACTCGATGTAAAAAGGGGATCAGGAAGGTCACCGCAATAATCAAAATTACAATCCTCAAATTACGAGTCACGGCAAGTTACATTTGTACCACCTCGCTGATTTTAATTTGAGAACCAACGACTTTTTTTTTTCCCTTCTTTTTTGTAGGCAGCAACTTCAATTCACTTCATAGTAGATATCAGTGGCTAGAGTGGTTTTAATCTTTGGGTTGGCATTACTTTAAATTTAATGCAACTCTCCACTTTCCTTCCTTCCACACTGAGCTGAGGGGATGGTCTTGAATAAAGAGAAATTCCCCCTCTGGCAAAATGAACCCGGGACCTCTGGATTTTAGGTTAGCATGCTAACCACTAAACCACAGATACAACCTTGATTTCTCAAAATTCTGATTCTGGTTATATATAGGTATATACATATAAACTGACAAATAATACAGGATGTATGCATACGTATAAAATGAAAAATAACACAGGAGGTATGTAGTTTTTATGTCTGAAATCACTTCTCTGCTCTTAATTTTGTCAGAACTCATCATGCACATTGCATTACAATTACTTTAGTTTTGACAAAAGGCAGCAAAATACTTAAGTGTATATTGGAAATATATTTACATGTAGTTAGAAAATTTCTTGAGAGTAAACATTTTAGAAATTTTTATTAATGAAAAATTAATGTTCTCTTTGAAAATCATGTAAAGGGTTGATAAGGGTGATATATTTAAAAAATACATTTAAATTTACTAATAACGTTTTAAAAATTGCATTGCAAAGCTATTTTCCTGCACACTTCATAATAAAAATGCAGAAATTTTCGATTATCCTCTTCCGTCACCTCAGCTTTCTCTGAGAACCATGGAGTTTACATGAAAGTTTAGAATTTTGCATGAATACCTGGTAGAAAAGCCTAGTTAAAAATTTTAATAATTGCATAGTTTACACCTTGGTATTTATCTGATGTTTTGCTTTCAGTTATTCTGTTCAGATATGCATGCACATATGCACTCTGGCTGAACGGTACTGAATTTTTGGCTGAAACAATACTCTACTTGCTACAATTGAGGAGCTGAAAAACTTAAAAGATCTTACATTCAAATGGATTTTTGTACTCTTCTGTAAATTATTAATACAAAAGTATTTTTCTGTATACTTTGTTAATTAGGATAAATGTTTGAGAAAAGGTTTCATTACACAAAGCAGTACAAAAGAAATATATCAAAATATATAGGTCATTCAATTATTAGTGGCAACATTTGAATACACAAAAAAATTATAGAGCAGTCACATTATTGCAGTGCTTAAAAATAATCCCATCCAACATGAAGAACTCGCCTCCTCCACACATCAGGGAATTGATGGATGCCATCCACAGCATCTTGTTCTCCTAATATTTGAACAGACTGCTCTACTGCTGCTAAATTGTCTGTCTGGTTCTAAAGCAAACTCCTCTAAGTGGTAATTTCATTATTTAAAAAAAGGTCGAAATCACATGGGCTTATATCTGGGGAGTATGGAGAGTGCTTCAGAATTTCCCAGTTTCATCTGCAAAGTAAATTAACAACAGGGGCAGACATGAGAGAGGGAGCACCCTCATGTAACCATATGTGATGGGAATTCAGGAGATTTGGATGTTTATGACGCACAGCTGGTCATAAATGGTGTTCCATAAAGTGACTGTAATATGCACCATTATCATGATCTCCTTGAGAAACTGAATGAGTGATAAGCACACCGTCAAAATCATAAACAGCAATGAACATGACTAAGTGGATCCTGTTCTTGTTGATACTTTTTTGGCCATGGTACATCAATGTGCTGCCACTCATTTGTCTCTTTAATTTTGGTTGGTAGCTTCAAACCCAGGTATCATCTAATGTTATATGTTGAAAAGAGAGGAAAGAGAAAAAGAAAGAAAGAAAGAAAGAAAGAAAGAAAGAAAGAAAAACTCGCCATCACATTCATAGCATTCTAAGTGTAATCTCGCTGTTTCCATCCTCTGCCACATTGTTTCCTCTGTTAGAATGCGTGGAACCCATCAAGCGCAGATTTTCCTCATCTTTAACTTCTTAAGTATGTGGAGAATCATACCAGGGACAGTTGCTAGTTCAATACAAGTGCAACAACAATGATCTTCCAGCAGTGCTCTAACAGCATTCACATGCACATCATCACTTGCTGATTGCAGTCTGCCAGTTCCACGTTCATGATGAACGTTTTCCCTCCCTTCCTCTACGCCTACCTAGCCATGGTATGATATGGTAAAGTCTGTCTAGCACAAGCTTCCAATAATTCTGTATAGCACTGTCGAGCATTGATACTTCTTGCAACCTGAATTTTAGTGAAGCATCTTTGTATTTACTAAACATATTCAGAACACTAAAGGTAACAGACTACAATTAAACTTACCAAAAATGTCTCATTAAATAAAATTGTTTCCAAACTCACAGCTAACAAACACTAGATGCTCTTATTTTTCATTGTTATCAGCTTACATGATTTACCGCAGATAGCACCAAATGCAGGCAGTATTACCACATATTTTTAAAAAACCAATGTAATATATATATTTTTTTCTTTTCTTTTTTTTTTTTTTTAAAAAAAGGGGCGGACAACTTTATGCTGGAGTGAAATTTCATTGTAAGAAACAACTGGATGGAAACACTTCAGAAAAATTTACCAAGTTCTAAAAAATTGAGACCAATAACAGTTAATATCTTGGACATGGCTAGAAAATAAATGAACTACTTGACAGCTTAATTACATAATTAAGACTGACTTAAATAGCTCTTTCTAGAAAATTCAAAGTATACATTTCATTGCAATTCATTTCTTGGAAGTGTTGAAAACAGTGCTGCTATGACAAATCAAATTTAAAGGGAGTCGATTAATGACACTATACAACACTCACTTGTTGTTTAGTGTCATTAATCGACTCCCTTTAAATTTGATATATTTCATTATTTGTATATATCAACAACTTATTTTACACAATCATTAGAGCAATTTATAAGATGTAAAAAACTAAAGAAGATGGTAGTTTCGCATCACAGGATTTTCCTGAAAATGTTTGTACCACATAATTTTAATAATAATTAAATTACTAAGCTGCGAGCAACTAAAGCATCAGAGGATCTTAAAACATGTTTTTCTGATATTGTAAAATCATTATGACAACTTTTTGGTTCTCATAACCAAAACTACTTAGGCAGGTATCAGAGAAAGTAAAAGTATGTTTACATTAATCTGTAAATAATGCTAAATTCAACATTTTTCTTGTACAAGTTACATGTCCTAATACAGATTTTGCAGGCAAACCTCAATACAGCTCTCTTGTTAGGAAACTAGCTGACTTCCTGGCATTGCATGGTTTGCTTTCATACTCCAGTGAGAAAACTAATTTTATCTACTTTCCCCAGATCTTTAAAACTATTGCACAATGAATTATATAAACTTATAATTTGCATATATCGAGATTTAACTGTATTGGAACACCACAGTGAAGCGAAAAATTATTAATTTTTAGATGAGTCGTATTTATTACACATCTGCTTCACTTTCGTACCTATTTTGAGGACATGTTTCGCAAATCATCGTTTGCACCTACGGCTCTTATGCTTGATCCAGCGGTGTGGGTAATTCTGGGGTTGCTGCTGCCATCTGTTGATTTAGTGATGAACTTAAATGTGGGATTCTCTTCTGGCGGGATTTCAAAGTTCATAAGTTGGTTTTTATGTTTTTCTATGTATATCCTCTCCCATATGACGAGTTCACTATGTTTTTGTACATATTTTAGTAATTCTGTGCTATCTTCAATTTCATGATTTTCAGACCAGAAATGAGCTGCTATTGCAGACTTATCAATATTTTTGTATCTTAAGTGCCTGAAGTGTTCTTTCTTTCTAGTGCCTATGTTTCTTTTTGTCCTCCCTATGTAAATTTTTTCACAGTCTTTACACTTAATCTTGTAAATGCCTGACTTTTTCTCTGGTTTTATCTTATCAGTATTATTACTGTGAAGTAGGTTTTTAATGTTGTAATTGTTTTTTGGTGCCAATGTTATATTGTATTTCTTGAATATTTTTGGAACTTTTTTGTGGCCCAGGGGTGGTAAGTAAATTTAGCAAATCTAATTTCTTGTTTTATTGGTGCGAGAGCTGTGATCTGTTTTAATCTCTTTTGAAGTTTGAATAATTTTAGTTTTTTATCTACAAGATTTTTTCCATATCCATTTTTAATTGCAGTTTTTAAGATTTGATGGTACTCTATTTTGATATTCTTGCTGGCTGAGAGGCAGATTTACTAATCTGTGTGTGAGACTGTTGATGGTTGCATGTTTGTGTGGAATTGGGTTGAAACTATTTGCTTTGATGTAATTATCTGTGTGTGTTGCTTTTCTATGGATATCAAATTCTAGTTTTTCATTGCTTTGATTTTAAGGTCTAAAAAAGGTAGAGTACAGTCCTCTTCAGTTTCCACTGTGAATTGTATGCTGGGTTCTTGCAGGTTGAGTAGTTTCAAAGCATCATCTATTTGTTTGTAGGGCACTATTACAAAGATGTCGTCTACGTATCTGTGCCATGTTTTAAACATATGAGAGAAGGCTTTAGTTATATGTGTTTCGAAAAAGCTCATTTATAGATTGGCCAAAAATGGTGATAGCGGGCTTCCCATAGCTAGTCCTGAAATTTGTTTATAATATTTTCCATCGAAGACAAAATAATTTTGATGCGTACATATTTCAGTCATTGCCAAATCTTCTTCTATTGCATTGGCATCTAAGTTATTAGAATTTAGCCATTTTTTCAGTTGAATCAAAAGTTTGTCTAATGGAATGCTTGGGAAGAGGGAGCGGACATTAAAGGATACTAAAGTGTCATGAGGTTTTAGTTTAAGATTTTGAACTTTTTCTACCAGGTCTAAAGAGTTTTTTATGCTCAGAGTATGGAATTGTGGAAAGGACTGAAATTTTTTGGACAGCCATTTCCTTTCCACAATTCCATACTCTGAGCATAAAAAACTCTTTAGACCTGGTAGAAAAAGTTCAAAATCTTAAACTAAAACCTCATGACACTTTAGTATCCTTTAATGTCCGCTCCCTCTTCCCAAGCATTCCATTAGACAAACTTTTGATTCAACTGAAAAAATGGCTAAATTCCATAAACCTAGATGCCAATGCAATAGAAGAATATTTGGCAATGACTGAAATATGTACATATCAAAATTATTTTGTCTTCGATGGAAAATATTATAAACAAATTTCAGGACTAGCTATGGTAAGCCCGCTATCACCATTTTTGGCCAATCTATAAATGAGCTTTTTCGAAACACATATAACTAAAGCCTTCCTTCATATGTTTAAAACATGGTACAGATACGTAGACGACATCTTTGCAATAGTGCCCTACAAACAAATAGATGATGCTTTGAAACTACTCAACCTGCAAGAACCCAGCATGCAATTCACAGTGGAAACTGAAAAGGACTGTACTCTACCTTTCTTAGACCTTAAAATCAAAAAAAGCAATGAAAAACTAGAATTTGGTATCCATAGAAAAGCAACACACACAGATAATTACATCAAAGCAAATAGTTTCAACCCAATTCCACACAAACATGCAACCATCAACAGTCTCACACACAGATTAGTAAATCTACCTCTCAGCCAGCAAGAATATCAAAACGAGTACCATCAAATCTTAAAAACTGCAATTAAAAATGGATATGGAAAAAATCTTGTAGATAAAAAACTAAAATTATTCAAACTTCAAAAGAGATTAAAAGAGATTAAAACAGATCACAGCTCTCGCACCAATAAAACAAGAAATTAGATTTGCTAAATTTACTTACCACCCCTGGGCCACAAAAAAGTTCCAAAAATATTCAAGAAATACAATATAACATTGGCACCAAAAAACAATTACAACATTAAAAACCTACTTCACAGTAATAATAGTGATAAGATAAAACCAGAGAAAAAGTCAGGCATTTACAAGATTAAGTGTAAAGACCGTGAAAAAATTTACATAGGGAGCACAAAAAGAAACATAGGCACTAGAAAGAAAGAACACTTCAGGCACTTAAGATACAAAAATATTGATAAGTCCGCAATAGCAGCTCATTTCTGGTCTGAAAATCATGAAATTGAAGATAGCACAGAATTACTAAAATACGTACAAAAACATAGTGAACTCGTCATATGGGAGAGGATATACATAGAAAAACATAAAAACCAACTTATGAACTTTGAAATCCCGCCAGAAGAGAATCCCACATTTAAGTTCATCACTAAATCAACAGATGGCAGCAGCAACCCCGAATCACCCACACTGCTGGATCAAACTTTAGTCGCATAAGAGCTGTAGATGCAAACGATGATTTGCGAAACATGTCCTCAAAATAGGTACGAAAGTGAAGCAGATGTGTAAGAAATACGACTCATCTAAAAATTAATAATCATAATTTGCAATTTTGTGCAGTTCCAACTATTCCCTGATACTAATAAAAGGATGCAAAATGTAAGTTGAATAACTGATTTTACCTCCTCCCAAAAGTTTCTGGAAATGCAGCATAGCATATAAAAATACCCTTTTTCTGTGAAACAATCACTGCATTCAAGCTCAACAGCTTTGTAAACTCTTTTTAATCATTTAGTTGAATTATCAACATATTACCCTACATGCACAAACACATACAAAAATCTCCCTCTTTAATTTATTAATATAGATAAGAACAGAATACATGCAACTGATACCCTAAAATCTCAAATCTCTTGAACAGCAGCAACCTGCAACCATGCAGTATAGCTCTTATGGAAGGTTTCGGACACAAATCCCATACAGTGACCAAGTCAATGGGATCATTCATGGTTTCTCAGTCACTAGGGTAAATAACAGATTGAATACGTAATAAATATGTAAAATATGAAGCTATTAACAGTGAAGCAAAGAAATATACACAATATACCAACTTGTAACATAAAACTTCACTTATCTTATAAGAAATGAAAGTTTCACAAAATCACGATCCTAAGCAATTAATAAGAAAACGTTCATAATTTCTTATAAGTGAAGTTTTGTTACAAATTATTGTATTTGTATATAGCAGACTGAATATTTAAGACGACAGCCCAAAGTTCCATTCTAAGTCTAAGAAATAGTAAACATAATATAATAGTATATAATAGTAAACATGAAAATACATGGTCATAACAAATGTGCTGTCATCTATGAAAGTAGTTGGAATGTACAGCACCCTAATGCCCTCAGCCCAGCATGTGTAGCAGCAGAGAAGTTGCCTACTACTAAACGTGGAAACCACCATGTGCCAAGGTGCAGTTGCCTAGCACTGAGGCCTTTGCAGACATGTGACAAAGTAAGATGTATGGTACAGGGATGAGACCTAGAAAGTTAATTGCCTGAGGTATCTTCTAAAAGACATTGCCATAGATGGGGTGGGAGAAACTGCCTGCAAAATGTTAGCTTTACGTGGCATAATGAAAATATGTACTAATGAAGTATGTAACAAAAACTATTACACTATACGCATTTGATACTTGGTTCAGATCTCACAAAACTCATTAATGTAGGAAGTTGCAACAAAAATCTACCACTTTATGTGCCACAAACTTTAATTACTTATGGGAAAAAATTTAATAGAGAACTGAAATTCCGAGCTCATTGCCTCAGATGACATGTTGAAGGAATCTTCTTTGCAGTACGTAACTCAACTAGAAGAGCTCCTGGATGTTAGTTTAGGTGATCAATCTTATGACCAATGAAATTAAAATATGATCACTTTATAGATAAATTAAAACATCTGTGCTAACATTGTAAAAGGAGAAAAAAATGTATATGTGTAGCAATCATAAAACTGCTAAATCAAATTTTATAATTGTTTCATTACGGAAAAGCCCTTTTCCTTCTGATGGACAAGGGCTGTAAAACTATTTAACATCAATTCATAATAAAACTAATGTAAAAGAAATGAACACACTGTAATAATACATGGCATACTTATGAAGAATCCCTTGAGTTTTTGTTGAGATTGTCATGTAGCAGAAAATGCTTGCAGTTACCCTATACAATGTGAGGCAAAGAAAAGGTCAAGATTTAGCTCTAAGAATACAGAATACGCAGTACAACAAAAGATTTGAATCTGCTTAAAGCTTAAATAACTTAAAACGCAATCATAATCATTGGCAACCAAAACATAACAAAATTTCAGCAAAGAACACATCCCTAGACAATGTAATTAATCTCTCAAAGCAAAATTTTAACAATGAAGAAATAGATGTACTTAACCAAGGCCTAAAAACATGTATAACATACTCCAGCAACCCGGATGAATTCATTGCAGACATAGAATTAGCAGTAGAAGGCTTGGAAACCATGGACAAAACTATAATTAGGAAAAAATCAGCTCCTATATTGGAAAACTTAATAAATAAAAAGCCAAAAAAACATTTGAAACAAATTCAGATAATTAAATCTTTAAGGAAAAAGGATGTAATCTTCTCAAGGGCTGATAAAGGGAACAAAATAGTAATCTTAGATACAGCTACATACAAAGAAAAAATGTTAGAGTTACTACAACAAAAAGAATTCCAGGAAATAGATTCTAATCCACTCAACCGATGCATAAAAGATGTACAAAAAACCATCATTAATAGTAAAATTTTAACAACTACAGAACAAAAAACTATCAAACCAGACAACCCTACCCTTGCAAGAATATAGGGTTTGCCTAAAATACACAAACCCAACATACCCATGAGACCCATTGTAAATAATATAAACACTCCTACTTACCTTCTGGCAAAATGGCTAACCAAAAAATTTCAGTCCTTTCCACAATTCCATACTCTGAGTATAAAAAACTCTTTAGACTGGTAGAAAAAATTCAAAATCTTAAACTAAAACCTCATGACACTTTAGTATCCTTTGATGTCCGCTCCCTCTTCCCTAGCATTCCATTAGACAAACTTTCGATTCAACTGAAGAAATGGCTAAATTCTATAAACCTGGATGCCAATGCAATAGAAGAATATTTGGCAATGACTGAATTATGTATACATCAAAATTATTTTGTCTTCGATGGAAAATATTATAAACAAATTTCAGGACTAGCTATGGGAAGCCCGCTATCACCATTTTTGGCCAATCTATAAATGAGCTTTTTCGAAACACATATTACTAAAGCCTTCCCTCATATGTTTAAAACATGGTACAGATACGTAGACGACATCTTTGCAATAGTGCCCTACAAACTAATAGATGATGCTTTGAAACTACTCAACCTGCAAGAACCCAGCATACAATTCACAGTAGAAACTGAAGAGGACTGTACTCTACCTTTTTTAGACCTTAAAATCAAAAAAAGCAATGAAAAACTAGAATTTGGCATTCATAGAAAAGCAACACACACAGATAATTACATCAAAGCAAATAGTTTCAACCCAATTCCACACAAACATGCAACCATCAACAGTCTCACACACAGATTAGTAAATCTACCTCTCAGCCAGCAAGAATATCAAAACGAATACCATCAAATCTTAAAAACTGCAATTAAAAATGGATATGGAAAAAACCTTGTAGATAAAAAACTAAAATTATTCAAACTTCAAAAGAAATTAAAACAGATCACAGCTCTCACACCAATAAAACAAGAAACTAGATTTGCTAAATTTACTTACCACCCCTGGGCCACAAAAAAGTTCCAAAAAATATTCAAGAAATACAATATAACATTGGCACCAAAAAACAATTACAACATTAAAAACCTACTTCACAGTAATAATACTGATAAGATAAAACCAGAGGAAAAGTCAGGCATTTACAAAATTAAGTGTAAAGACTGTGAAAAAATTTACATAGGGAGGACAAAAAGAAACATAAGCACTAGAAAGAAAGAACACTTCAGGCACTTAAGATACAAAAATATTGATAAGTCCGCAATAGCAGCTCATTTCTGGTCTGAAAATCATGAAATTGAAGATAGCACAGAATTACTAAAATACGTACAAAAACATAGTGAACTCGTCATATGGGAGAGGATATACATAGAAAAACATAAAAACCAACTAATGAACTTTGAAATCCCGCTAGAAGAGAATCCCACATTTCAGTTCATCACTAAATCAACAGATGGCAGCAACAACCCCAGAATTACCCACACCGCTGGATCTAGCGTCAGTCGCACAAGAGCCGTAGATGCAAACGAAGATTTGCGAAACATGTCCTCAAAATAGGTACGAAAGTGAAGCAAATGTGTAAGAAATACGACTCATCTAAAATTTAATAACTTAAATATATATTTGTATCTAAATTGAAATGAACATTAAGACAGGCACTCTAAATAACTTCATAAAGAAACTGGGGACATTAAAAACAGTGAGCTGTAGTGGTAAAGCATGGTGTGATGTTCAGGGAAGTGACTCCTGTATATCTGTAACTGTTGTCTACATACAGTTAGCGCCTCCAGAAATGTCATACCGCACTTTGCCCCTGATGAACTGATACATAATTAAAAAGGAGTTTTTTTCATTATGGTATGTTCCTTCCCAAATCTGGTGGCCTGTGAGTAGAGAAGAGTACCAAAAAAATTTGTCACTAAAATTTTGGCTTTTTTTCCCTTTTTTTTTTTTTTTTTTTGATGCAGGGTGATTCCCATAAAAACTAACACTTTTGAAAATTTATTTTTTCCTGCTAGAAAGGAATAAGAAACTTAAACTGAATTGTATTAGCTCAACAACTCTGCGAAAATTGATGCTTTTTTTCTTAATTTAGCAACTGGGGCGAACATTTGAGATGAATGAATGACAGAGGTCCAACATCAATACATATACTGCCTGCTACTGTGGTGTGGGCATAGCTTTCGGCCTGCAAAGAGATCCTGAGTTCAAATCCTGGTTAGGCCAAGTTATCAAGGTAAGGCCTTTTTTGGGGAATTTCTCTTTATCACATACCACAAATGTCAAATAAATTTAATCTCATTTAAATATTATTTCACATATTTCATTTACATGGATTATCTAGCAGTTATCTTTAAGTGATATACATATAACTTAAAGCCATTTTTACTAACACATTCCATATTAAATTTGAATTTTATTTGACTCTGTGCTCTCAAAATAAAAACTCTTATAATTATGCATGACTGGAGGAATTTAGTAACAGTGAAGACAAAATGAATCGGAAAAACTATTTGTAGTTGGTTTATTCACACTTCATCACCTACATTATTAAATTATCTAGGGATAGTTTCGGAACCAATGCTTCCATATTTCTGCTCTCTTCCTTCATAGTTGCACCACTAGAGGAAAGAGAGTAGACGATAACAGATGCTAGTTGGAGAGAGGTTTAAAATGGAAGCAATGGCTTCCGAAACCGCCTCAATAATATAAAAATGTAAGTGACAAAGTGTCCATAAACCGACTACAAATAGTTTTTCCAATTACTCTTATAACTACTATACTTCACCTTTTCTTTTTACCTAGGCATGTTCCACATTTATCTAGTAAATGCTTTAGTTTAAATGTTCACAGTGCTTAGCTTTTACAACATATAATTATATGCCATACTTCTTTGAATATATGCTTATTTCTTCAAAATATTCGCCTTAAAGATTTTCTTGTGCTTGTAAGTTATTTTCTGAGCAGTAAGAGAGAGAGAGAGAGAGAGAGAGAGAGAGAGAGAGAGAGAGAGAGAGAGAGAGAGAGAGAGAGAGAGAGAGAGAGAGAGAGAGAGAGAGAGAGAGAGAAATATGCACTATTGGTTTAAATTCAATTAAATACATTGATTTGGGTTGAAGAGAATATTTTGGAGCATAGTCAAAATACAATAGCCCTTCAAAATACATCAACATCCACATATGCCAACACAGAAATTAAAGAATTTCAGTTTTTAAAAGCTGATGCACATTATTTGTAGATGCTCTTTGAAGTTAAGGAAAAGCTTCCAAGTCTTTTTTAATATTAAGCAGTTTTAAACATTTAATAAATATTGATATTTAAAAGGTAAATCTCTATTATACTTTACACTTTTGGTTTCATACATACTACATACCTTCACTAATTAGAGTTGATGCAGCATTGTGCACACTGTCGCTATCATTTGCGTATATATTTTCTGAATAGTTTATATTTTATCTAGTAGTGGGAATTTTCTGGCTATCATAATTCTTGTGATTCATTCTGAAGGGCTGTCAGCATTTCAACAAGCAAAAAAAGTTAAAATTTGTCATCCATATACATGTGAATTTGCTATGAGTTATATTCAAAACACTGTTATGGCAATGTTTAAAACTCTCGAGCCCTGGGAAGCTCTGAAACTGTCTAATTCTCTTGCTATCTCTATAGCTCGAGTCAGAAGCAATGGTCCAGAAATGGAAATTCCTTTAATGCATGCACTAAAACACTACTCTAACACAGCACAATTTAGCTTAATTGTTAATTTTGATGTCACTGTTACTAAATTCCTCCAAACACACATAACAATTTAGCTTGTTATACACTGTAGATTTTGTGATGCGTTTCAATGCCCTACTGTTACTATTAATCTTTAATTTTTATTTTTTCAAAATCCCATATATCTGAGTTTTTGCCAACATTAAACAGCACAGTTAATTCTTTAGCTGAACGTTTGTTCTTTTTGTGTTCTGCTACCAGTCTTATTTAAGGTAATTGATGGAAATCATTTCTTCACACTAGCCGTGTATAGGCTAAGGTTTTGGATAGAGTCAAACCAAAACATTCAATGCAGCCGGGATTTGAACAACAGATCTCCTGGTTTCCGTCTAGTTGCAATGGACCAAGATCCGTGAAACCAGGAGATCCATGGTTCAAATCCCAGCCATGGCATTGCATTTTTCAGTTTGACTATCTATAGATGTCTTTTGTTTAGAACTGATTTTACAGCATTTGTGTACATGCAAATTATGTTTTTAAAAATCACCAATGTTCACAGTTTTCTTCCATTCGCACTTAATCACTTGTAACAATGAAACTGAGAATGAACAATGCAAAACAGTTGCACCCTTACCATGTATGTTGGAAGAGTTGAGAGAGCTAGTGGTTTATTTTCTCATTTCCTCTAAGAATTACAGTGTATGCATTTATGCTTCATAGTACTTCAGTGCAAATGCAGTTACCCTCAAAATTATTGACTTTATACGGTGTATGCTGTAACCCATTACACATAAAGTAATACGTTTTGATCAGATTTACATAAAAGGTTCCCGAAAAATATTTCAGTTTCTGTAGCAGGCAGTTTTTCAGCTTAGAGTATAATTTTACATGGGAAATAGCTCTGTTCCAAAATTTATTTTCAGTTTTTCCAGTTTTCCAACATATAAGAGGTCAATTTTAGGCAGGTTTCACTATATCTTAAAACTTAAACGCATTGGTATGATGGACTGGCGTGGGGAGCAGGGGAGCAATATCCTCTTAAAAGCACTATCACATTTTTTCTTAAGACTATCTCTCACTAAATTAACCAGAAGTGAAGAATGGAAATACTGTCTTATTGTTTTATGTCCTAAGTTTCTGTTATATAAAATGGTGGTTGGCTAGTTGGTTTATAATGCATTCTATACAATGATGGAAGGGGGACCTACAGCTTTTATTATGGATTACAAACTATATTGGGCCTGGGAGATACTTCCCCTAAATAAAGTTTGGATAGGACTTGAGCTACGAATCAATCCACGAACTCTCAGCATGAGTCGTGAACAAAAACACTGAGTTAGTCTGCACTCTTGTAACACAATTTTATTGTTTACAGTTTATAATACATTTTCATTTCACAGAAGAATCACTTTTATATTAAGGTGGAAAAGGAGCAATATACCAACTCAAAATATCTTGAGTGTTCAAAAATGTATATTTGCTCAATTTAATTGTAGTAACATCACTACAGATTTTGGACAAATTCTAAACTTAATTCTCTCCTGTAACTAGTTTCCCTAACAAAGCGTCCCCCCCCCCCCCCCCCCCAGTACTTCTGTGAAAATATTCTATAAACTCTGAGGTTTTTAATAAATTCTCAGCAAAAGAATTCAAAATTAGCTTAGCGCTATAAGACAAACTAAATAAATACTATTTCTTAACTTTAATAATATCACATGAGTTAAGGGGACTAGAAAAACTATAGCTTACTTCGCACATTTGTATCCCCAAAAAATACTTTTTTCTCTTTTTTTTTTTTTTTTTCACTGAAGAGGGCATAGACTATGTTTGATTCAATGTTTCTTGGTTCCATATTTTTAGTTATAGAAAACTGACTTTCTACACAGCTATTGCTGATGAAGTTCTAAATCTTATTCCATTTTATATTTTACTAAAATAAGACTTATTGCAAACTTATTTCAAGAACAAAATAAGCATTTCTAGAAACATAGGTCATTATTTTATAGAAAATAGAGCAAATAAAGAAACAACTCTTCAAACATTTTCCTGGAATATTTAGGTTTTACCTACTGGACTTAAAAAAGAGATCAATGAAAACATTGCCATCTTCAGTAAAATTTTTACTGAAAAACTTCAGTTAAAGCTTCTCTTTATCTATAACACAAACAATATAATAACAGGGCTGCCAAAACTCTTCAACTCTTTAGAAGTAACATTTTGGCATAAGAAACTTTGACTTTCAAACAAAAAATCTATAGCCAGACTCTTTCTCCAACAGATGTATAATGTTAGGATTACCCTTTATTTTAGCAAGTTGCAAAGGTGTATGTCTGTCTTTGTCGAGTAATTTAGTACTCGCTCCTTTTTCCAGCAACATTGCACATATCTTATACTTCCCGGCAGCAACGGCCACATGGAGAGGGGTTGCGTTATAGTTGTCACGCACATTAATTGGTGTGTGCCACTCCAGCAACAAATTACAGACATCTATATGGCCACGCCAGGCTACAAGATGAAGTGGTGTGGAGTTGTAGAAGTCAACAACGTTTATTGGTGTGCCCCAGTTGATCAGCATCTTGCATATTTGTAGGTGGCCATTTTGCGCAGCCAAGTGAAGAGGGGTACGTCTCTGCATGTTGTAGATGTTGGTTGGGGCACCACGGTTCAAGATCAGTCTACAGGTATTTATGCAGCCATTCCTTGCGGCCACATGAAGCAATGACTCATATCCAAAACCATTCAATCCTGCAGCACCTTCGTATAGTAGTCTGTCTACTTCTTCGTCATCGTCCTCCAAAGTAGCTTCAAATACCTTACATTCATCTTCAGGGCTAAGAATCAATACCTGAAAAATCACATGGGGAAGAGACACAGAACATATTAATAAAGGAAGATACAATAGGCACAAAAAATTACTCAGCTCTTCAGTTTCTCAATCCCAATATACCTAAAGGACACATTGGGATTGAGAAACTGAAGAGTTTAAGAACATTCATTTAGAATGATGAGGATTTCACAGGTTATTCTTATACAATTTAAGATGCATATTTTACTTGTCCAGTAAATAACTTCAACAGTGTTTTAATCAAAATAGTTATTTGAACGACGAATGTTATTTGAAGCCAATTTTGAAAGAACTCAAATTTTTCAATATTTTATTAATAATGGTGATACAACTCTAGAAAATACTAAACTTGAATTCCCAGTTGGTATTAATTTGAGATTTCATTTTTAAATTATGCTTTCATAGGCATATATGGATAAACAAACATTTTTCTAGGTATGCATTCTTTTCGACTTACGACTCTTTTAAGTATACTGAAAACGTATCATATTTTGGGGTAAAATATAACACTTCCACTCTGTTTAACACAGACAAATCGCAGAGCAATTGAAAATAATTTTAATTTAAGGTTCAATTAGATTATAAATATAACAAATTGCAGAATCTAAACTTGTCTCCCACACTGATTAGTGAATGCACAAAAATTTCAATATACAGAACGATTTTAAAATGGAAATCTGAAGAATTTAAGCACTTCGGCCAATGCTCTGGATCCATTATTTCCTCTTCTAATGGCAATAAATATTTAATAACATAAAAAGCTGTAAAAATCATATTTCTTCTTGTGAATTTGCATACAACTAAATGTATATTTTATTGCAGTATTGCTTTTATCTTACAAAGTAAGTTAGAAGTTTTTAGTGATTTGGAATAACTCAGTTGCTACATTAAATCTAAAGTTCATTATCCAACCTACCTTAATTTATAAACAATTACAAATTTGAAATAAACCATCAAATTTTTAAATGTGTCATCAATTTGTAAAATATTGACCCTGTGCCCGCATGGTTAATAAGGCTTTTGCTCACAGACTACAATTGTGTTCTGCATGATAGTACATAATCATGATTAAAATTCCATATATAAAAATCAACCAACTAATGATATTAGCCAACGATGTTAGGAAGCTCCTAACAAAACGTGTTCTGGGTAAAAACAGTACATGGAGTAATAGTTCAACTAATAATTATATTAAACATTTGTATCAAGTTTCTGAGTTGCCTGTCAATTAAGAGTTACATTAAAGTATTTCATTCTAGAACTTGCTAATTTTTGCAATAGCAGGCAGTTGAATGGCCAAGCAGTTCATCTAGAAGATCCAGCAAGATCTGAGTGAAAAACAATGAGAGATTGAAGGCAGTTACCTCTCTTAACAAAGTAAGTAATTAAAATCAGAACTGCAAATAAATTATCAACTTTATAACACATTTAATTTTTACATTCATAAGGTTTTCTACACAAAATAGAGAAAACATTGTATTCCATTCAAACATTGGATAATGAATTTGTCTAGAAATACATTTTTTGAGATTCTCTGAATCAAGAGAGAGCCTGTGTATCTATATATGAACAGCATAACTAACAGAAGGTCATTAAATACCAAACTTGGTATTTAAGTTTAACTTCTTTGAAGGACAAGACAATGAAAATACTTTCATTGCAAACTACCTTATACATGAAAAAATAACATGTTCAAAATGTTTGTACTTCTTCCGGCATGCAAGTGTCTATATCAGATGTTATTTACAGGCTTTCATTTTGTATTCCTTTATGGTAATTTTTCGTTATCACTTATTTTGTCTTATTAAAATACAAACTTTTGTAAGACAGAAACCTATAAAAATGAAAAGTATAAAAAAAGGGCAGAATGACTGCATTACATTCTGGGCAGGTTTACTTAAAGACCTTTACATTTGTAAAAACACTTTTTTAACTCATTTATTTCTTTCATATATATTGTATATAGGACCTTTCATAAAGAATATTGTAAATAAAACTAGACGTTTTTATTATTATTTAAGAGTGCTTCTATGCTTCAAACTTAATACTATTTTGAAAAGGGAATTAATATTTTAAACCATTACTGTACAATGATGGATGTAATTGACCAAAGTATAGTTCCACATTTTTATCCTATTTTGTTGCATGAACAATTTCATTTCTTTCCCACAAAATGTTTGGTTACTATAGCAATAGATCTCTTTTCAGCTGTTTACTTTAATAGGAATACTTGAAATGTAAAATCTTTGTTACAAAACTTGCTAATATGGAAAAGTTAAAAATGGGGACCAGAAATATACCACCAGCATTGATCGAAAGTGTTCAAGGATTCACCCTTAGACTTAGTCGCTGCCAGATTGTATCCTGGAGCATTTTGAACATCTGATTATGTAATCATTTCATCTGTTACAGCAGTTATGTAAATGATGGAGAAAAATCTGTTAAACATGCCAAAAATTAAACAACTGAAAGACTTACTTTGACACTTTGCCCAAATTTTATGTTCAAATCGAGCAATATTTCGTTGTTGCTAAATATTGTACTTACCCCTTCATCCTCAAATTCCTCAGTCTCAGTTTTGAGGTTATTCTTTGGCAAGTAGTCTTCTTGCAACATTTTTGGCAGTGTTTCAATTTTTGGCAAAATCTGCAAACATAACAAACTAACACATTCCTCCCTTGAAAACCAAAAGCTGATACACAAAATACACATGAAACCTAAAAAATGGTCTGCATGTATGTTTTACCTATTTGCTCTGAAGAGCATGATCAAAAAATGAAAAGCCAATTAAATATCAGATTTTCAATTTGAATATTTTGTAAAGATATTACCCCAAAATTACCCTTTACAGGGATGTTTTTTTAAGTTTGTCAAAAAATGAGTAGTGTGGAAATTATATATTCAATTACTTAAATGTTTTTGCTAGTAGCAATTCACTGTTTTTCTTACTGCAAGCAAACAACACTAAATTTAAAAGCCATACATAGTCATACATTGCTTTCTTAAATTTTGACTCACCTTAGCCAACTGTATTCTTCTTAAAACTGCACAAAATGTGGAAGGAAGTATCTCAATTAACAAGAAGTACATAGAAGAATAAACTGTTTTAAAATTATTTGTAGAAGTGAATATATAAATTTATACCATTATACACATCATATTTATTTTTCTATTTAGTTATGAATTACCATGAGAAACATTTAGTTCTGGTCACATAAGCACAGATTAGCTTCATTGCTTAGTTCTTAAAACAGCTTGCACACTCCTATGGTACTTTAATGATTTTTCTTTATGAAAAATTGCTTAACATCTCATGGATCTGGTATGTGTTCATTATTTCAAAATTTATATAACTGCTGCTGGAAAGAACCTGAATGTTACAGAGTAATTTTTTTGCATATACCAATATATTATTTTAATAAGCACAACTACATGGCAGCAATGATGTGCCTCTCAAATTAACATAAACTAAAAAAGAAAAAATTTATAATTTAAAGGGAGGAAT
Organism: Mantis religiosa; assembly: GCA_030765055.1. Classification (NCBI taxonomy): domain Eukaryota; kingdom Metazoa; phylum Arthropoda; class Insecta; order Mantodea; family Mantidae; genus Mantis; species Mantis religiosa. Next base: position 145,551,433 of record CM060957.1, on the reverse strand, counting down.
AAGGTAATTATTAAGTTTGGGTGATACTGTTAAACAATATATTTTTTTTTCTTTGTTCCCCCTTCCTCTTAAAAAGACAGGGGCAAAAATGGAAAATTCATACACCTAACATTCTCTTTCTCTACAGTAGAGGAAAGAGAGGGAGAGGGACAGAAAAAGAAGAGAGAGAGAGAGAGAGAGAGAGAGAGAGAGAGAGAGAGAGAGAGAGAGAGAGAGAGAGAGAGAGAGAGAGAGAGAGAGAGAGAGAGAGAGAGAGAGAGAGAGAGAGAGAGAGAGAGAGAGAGAGAGAGAGAGAGAATGTTTACTTGTGTTGTTTCCGTCTTCTGTTAGCCCCTGAGATCACATTCCAAAACGAGCAATTTTTATATTTTGGTTTTTCAAAATCACATGAGGTGTCAGAAATTCTTAGATGTAACCCATTTTCGTGAATGAAAACTAGATACTTCTCATGTACGGGGTATACTCTTCATTGTATCAATTGTAGAAACTTTTGTGAAAGTTCAACTAGTTGAACTATTTAAGTTGAATTTGCACAGAAAGGATTACACCAGTTATAATTTATATGACAAACACAGGCTACACAAATGATCAGAAACTTCTGCTCCATTATAAGTTATCTACCTAATTTTCACAAAACAAGGGTCATTTTACAGATATTAATAATTAATTTCATTCGACAACAGTTGTTTGGATAATTATGGCGTAATATGAAAAAAATAACCTAACTAATTCAATTTAAATAATTGGAGCGGTATTCCCAAGTAGAAATTAAGGAGGGGTTAACGAGACCTTAATGCGATGTATTTAAACACCTACTTCATAGTACCTACCAGTTTAAACACCTGTTGCTTTGTTGATTCCTCAGAACGCCAACTTTTATTCTCACAAAACGAATTCATTTTAAGCTTTGCCTGACTTCTGCTGTCTGCTACTGTGCTGATTACGTCATATCCTTTCACACAGATAACCAACTCTACAAAATGAAATGTTGTTACACATACTGAATTAAAGCTAGAGGTTATCTCATTACTGCAAGAGAATTAAAAGTTGATGTATTAAAGATCTATATAGCTATCACTAATACCAGTAACAAAATCTAGCTGAAATTATTGGTTGAATGAAACATTTACGTCTCGTTTGTAGTACTGTAACTGAAACACTGGATGAATTTACCGAGTCTGTATCACGTGTTGTACGGCGCTACTTTGAAATGTCTGAATATTATAAGTAATAATTTATGGGTTGATACCGAAATTAAGGGGTGCAATGTATAAAGAATCGTAATGGATTTCAAAGGAGTCTTGTATGTTTGTTACGACACGAACAGGTGCAGTTGGTTGAGTTGTTATAACAAAAGAAATGTGGAACTGGATTTATGTCGTTTCGTATCGTTGGATGACGAATTATGCCCCTCGTTGAGGTGATCATTTGGAACAGGGTTGGAATTGATGATTCTTGAAGTCCCAGCTTACCTCTGCGTGGCTTCAGTCGGTTGAGCTAGATATCTTCTTTTACAGGGGTGGTACGGCGGAAGGAAATTTTACGTAAAATGAGTAATCATTTTCCTCTGTATTAAATAATGTAGAAACTTTTATTTCCTTACTTCAATTAACACCAGTTCGAACAAGATGTATGATACAACATTTATAACACTATTCTTACACAAGATTCACTTGATGTGACGCGTTTATCTGGATGCGTGCAAGAATCAAAAGTTTTATACGTTTTTTCACTACCGTGTATAATAATTAAATTGTGTGTCTTCTAGCGATGAAATTTAATGCAAAGATTATCTAATTATACTCGATGATTGTTACGAGAATAAACTTATACTCTTCCGCACACAACGGCATTTAAGAAGAGAACCTTACATCCGTTCACGGCGACTGTTAGGAGAAGACTGACCGGTTCCGCTTCTTCTACACATTAGCATTTCGCTAATAGTTCGATCCCTCTAGAGGAATATTGAATATCCTCCATGGCAACGTAAAATCTTCTATATCTGATTGGTCCACGTTTTACGATATACGCGTCACACCAATCACAAATAAGTTTGTTATTCCACACTTTTGTGACGTCATTTCCACTTACATAGCTTCTCTGTGCGTGACTCACTCTACATAACCTCACATAATACAATATTTGAAACTCTTTGGGGACAACATAAAATAACTGTTTCAAATGTAAGAAACAGTGTCCTTAGCAGAATTCTAAGGGATAGCACTTGACTTTGTAAAGGTATTCTTCGGACCCCTAATAATGACAATGGGCAGAATTGTCACAAAGGGAATCTTTGTGTGTATAAAGGGCTTCGAGAAAGTGAAAGCTAGTCACCCACGCGCAGCGGTGGAGGACAGTCCGAGGCGTGCAGCCGATTAGGGCAGTTATCTGGTTCTGTCTTGGTCGAGGGCAGACGAGTAGTAATGAGAGAAGATATGTGTCGGTTCATATGTACGTGAAGAATGAATTAAGTTTTATCGAGTAATAAGCATTTCATAACCAGTAACTATAAACAGTGATATTGGTAACCCTTGGTCGGCAGCTTCAAGTTCGATGTTCTGATAAAAAGAAGCAGTCATTAAACCAGTTTGAAACGGGCATTCCAGTGTCATTAAACTATCCTTGTCATCCATACCCACGCATACCCTGTGAGAAATCTCATTGCTTTACCCTGAGCTAAACACTATTTGTATCAAACTGTAGCGGAAAGTGGAACTGTGCGACACCCATTTTATTATTGCTTCAAACTGTCGCCCCAAGTGGAACTCTTTGCTCGACAACATATTTGCACCAGGGTCAATAAGTTGATCTGTACAGTTGTGTACGAAAGATAGGCTTTGCCTTGAAATTCAACTACATCACCTTTGTTTTACTCCTCTAACGATTACTTATTGGGCAAGAGCATGTGTTTAATCGATCCAAAATGTCTGTATTGAAATATTTCCGGAATTACTGGTCGGACAATGGTTTTGTGCCGGTGAGAACCGTGTGCGCACTGGTCTAACGCCAGTTGCCGAGCCTACACTCTCGGTCATGCGCAGTACTCTCACTCTCGGCCATGCGCAGTATGCGCAGTACACTGAAATGGTTAGTATCGTGCGAAATATGGCCGTGCTGCATTCTCTCCCATCTTCCAGCGCCAGCAAAGGTGCAAGTGACGTTTGGGTATAGACTATCCTCAGTGCGCGAAGAAAGTAGGTCACCGGCACAGAACCGCTGTCCGACCAGTACACGCATTGATCATTCTGAATCCTGAGATGGACATATTTAAAAGAGATCCGTGTGTATGGCTCGGTTATCTGCATAACAAAACCAAAATCGAGTAAATACTTAGAAAGGGTACATTTTAACTTTAAAATAAATAAAAAGGGCCTGAAAATTTTAACTAAAATATGCCAACTTTGAGATACTCATGTTGCCAAATGTAAGTGTAGATTTAATTTTGTGTGACTATCCGCTAAGTCATTTTTATAATTTGCATAAAATTGTAAATCTCATCAAAGAATGCTAGGTACGCTTCCCCTCCCCCACAGAAACAGCACTTTTAGAAATATCTCTTGCTGCAATCCTAAACATTTTCAATGTTGAATTTCTCAATTGCGTTTTTCTCTTCCCTTTTTCAATAGAGTTAGTTAATTAGGTTCTAATATAAACCCACTTGTGAATATTGGTTGTGTATGTTGTATGGTGCCCAATGCAACGTGAATACTGAGCGGGATGGTAGAAACTCCGTAACATATATACTAAAAATAAGAAACTATGAAGCCAGCCAAGACATATCTCACACAATGGTATGCAGCGGGCACTTATTTCTTTTCTTGAGTATGGAAGGCAATTTGACTCAGTGTGAACTTGGATTGGCATGTAATAAAATTCTCTTTGACATCCAATGCCACCAAAACACGCCACTGTGGATGACGTGATAACATCGCTCTATGGAGGAGGCGGGAAAGCTTCGCGACATTTCATCCAGTCAATGGCTTACTGTGAACTACCCGCAGTTATATCATCTGGGGCGAAGGATGTAGAATGTTTGTCTTCATTTTCAACTTCATCTGTGTCTGTTTCCTTGAAATTAATAATAAAAGTATCAAACAGTTCCTCCATAAGAGCATCTTTCTCCCAGTACGGTCCCTCTATCTTGCGAAAAGAACACAAGAACTTTTCCAATTTTTGAAGCTAATTTTCTGTAACTGATCCCCATGTATTGTTAATTTTAAAAGTTCTGTTTATTTCGCAACACCACCTTTTATTTACTTCAAAATTAGTTAATCTGGATATAAGTCACACTGGTATAGTGTCTCCATGCTGTGCAGCAATTAGGTGAATTTCATCGCTTCTGAGTTTATATTTAGTTGTTTTAATGTCATATAGCACAGACATCGAAGTTCTTTTAACTAAACGAGGGCCATATCACGGATTTTCTTATGAAGAAAATTAGAATATCATTTAGTTTAAGTGGATGATAAGAAGCCTTAACCAGGTTCAAAGGGCTATTTGGAAGAATAGTACTAACGCGCCAGTTCTTAAAAACATCTCCGTCCATTGCTCCGCGGTAATCTTTCTTGAACTTGGACTTCAAGCTTAACCTACGGGAATGTAATGTAATTTTGTAATTTGGTGAATTATTAAGATTTCCGAAGCTTTACTTAAAGAAAAAAAATACAATTAAATTAATTTTAATTATGATCAGAATCATGTTTAATTTAATACAGCATATTCAGGAAGGGGCATCCGAGTTTCGAGTTTGATTAATTTCCTATGCGCATATACAGTTCGTTGGTACTGCCGTCTCAGTTTATAGTGGGAGGTAAATGAGATTCATCTTGATTGTTTTTAAAATGTGCGACAACGTTCAGTACATGAAATGTCATAAAGAAAATCCATTGAGAATTGAGTTTGAAAGGACATGGTGAGTTGTACTGATGCACAACTGATGCGAATGCCAACCTGCACCAGACAAACTTGTTGCTGACACAATGGCGGATGAAGATGATCACACAGTCCTTAGACTTCCTCCTTATCACTGTACTTTAAATATCATCAGATCATGGGAAACAAGTTAAGGTCCATGTTACTAGACACAACACAACTTTTAAATTCCTCAAAACATGAAGACTCACAACGGAAATAATAAGTTCATTATAAGCGTACAATGTGGCGGTCATTCATACACCATGTGGAAGGTGAAGAGCTAGGAAAAAAGTGGAGGGCTGTGCGACTGCATTGTTGATTACTTCATAACTAATCCTGGCAACAGTAGTACTAACAGCAAGGAGGAAGAAGAAAGATCAGATTTGGAAGGGATTCTCCCTCACCTATCTGCTTAGGTAGGTTATTTAACAATATGAAAAAAAATGTTGTTTATGAATACACACATGATCAGTTAAGGTATATGGCGTACGGTTGCATATATGCTGAACCAATGTATGCACACGGTGGCTCCCTTGCCAACTGATGCGCCAGAGATCTGAAGATACGGTGAGGGAACGAGGAAAGTAATATTTTTCGTCTGGCAAACTGAGAGAACTTAAACTTACGCAGCATATGATAATAATGATAACATCATAAGCTGTAACATTCAAAATTAAACATGCTTATTTACTGAAAATAACGTACCTGGATTTCTGAAAACTACTTTTTGTAGAGGAGTTGCTAGCTTAAAATAAATAAAGGTTCACCAATTTCAGTGCTAGAAGTTTTTCCCTGCTTCACAGTACACGACATAGTATGCACACTTACACTGCACGCTCTGGCCGCCAATTCCTGGTTTTGTGAAAAATTTATCTGCTGATGCAGTTCCTCAGATGACAATTCCTTAAAAAAACTGAACACTTCAAAAATATTTCTGGCCTGTGAGCGGAGTACTTTGACCTTAATTTAATCTGCGCCGCTGGTACCAGGCTTTGATAATGACGTTAACAGTTCACAAAACACAGTGTAAATATGTAAATTATTTCATTGCTATAGTTGCACAACGCACCTCACCCTCAGTTTGCGTTACGCAATGGTCTTGAAACGAACTTCGAAAAATAAGCGCGCTGGACTGCAGTGATCCGTGGTCAGTTAATTTATGAACTGAATATACGCAGTTCCAATCGACACTTCGTAATGTCTTATTACTGCGTAATGAAAAGGAATAACACCCAGGCACATATAAGCATAAACACTAGAGTCAGGTGTTTATTCTCGGAACGATAATTCGATAACCATACGTCGTAGAAAAATAGCCCTTGTACAGGCTGCCTTATATACCTTGCCGTATACACCAAGGCATATTACAATGTTAAATTTCAAGTAGTAATTTTGGGCGCATAAAAACAGATCTCTGTTGCTCACGCTTCGGAAGTGTGTTCCGAAAACGGCAGCAAGCACTACACGCCTATTATAGAACAATCACTCTAAGTGTGTCCTCCTAGCTCCGCCTCATGCTGTATACTACAGTATGCCTTATAGCCAACCTAATAATAATGCACAGCTAATGATACGCTTTATTTATTTATTTATTTTGGTAATGAATGAGTGATTAACTACTTGTAGTGATTACTGCTGTAACGAAAATGACACACCACGTAGTTCACTTCAATTCCTTTATTGTCACCAAAACCGTTAGCATAATGTGTACCTACAATTAACTTCTCTTTTTACACAAATATACAGCTTCAAAATGTACATTTAATGTTCCAACACGTCTCTGTTGCATGCACCAACTAGTGCTTCCAGTAATTTCTTTAGTATATTGTTGGCAAATACAAATATTGTACAGTCTCAAAGACTCAGTTTGTTAATGTTGTGTAACCTGTTTTGTAGGGAATAATTGACAAGCTTTTTATGTTATCAGGTTGCACATACCAAAACTGTTGGCTTCACCTCATCATGATTATTGTATTTTTATACATGTAATTGAACAGAATGTGCTATTAATAAAATTACTAAATAAATACAACAGGTTATGGGCCCAGGGCCTTCCCAGTGTGCATAAAGTGTAAAACATGAGCAAAGGACGTAAATGATTTGTGAGAGAAAAAGTTGTCTTACTTTTTGTTAAGCGGATTAAGTATCCGCCATTTTTACTTTACAACAATTGTATGTCCAAAAGAAAGGGTTCATAAAAAGTGGCTAAAAATAACAATGTTTGTCGTATCGAACCTCTAAAGAAAGACAATAATGATAAGTGGAAACTGCATGCACAAGCTGTGCTCATTCGCATTGCACTTTTTGGCTATGTGACCGGAGAAAAAAATGAAGCCGCCAAATGACGTCAAATCCGAAGATAAAATGAAATGGGAAACGGACGATTCAAATGCAAAGTCAGAACTGATTCTTATGTTTTCACCTCCAAAATTAAAACAAATAAAGCACTGCTTAACTTCAAAAGATATATAAGATACGCTGAAAAGCAGAACAACACATATAGTATAGGTGATCATCTCAAAAAATTCTTCGACGTTGTTGACAAACTAAAAGAAATAGAAGAAGACTTGTCGGTCATAATTATGCTGTATTCTCTACCATTTTCATTCGGAAATTTTCGAATTGCCAAGGAATCAAGGGATGAGCTACCCAGTGTTGAAAACCTAAAAATTAAAATCTTGGAAGACAATGAAGCCAGAGAAAAACACCACACTCAAGTGAAAGACAATAACATATATCAAAAGAGAAGTGGTAATAATCAGAAGAAAGAACCGTTTTCAAAGCAATTTGCAACTGCAAATCTCAAGTAGTCTCTTTGTGAAGTCTGTTCGAAGACAAAGCACAGTACATCTGAATGATGGTCAAAGAAAAATAATTTAAAGAAGCCTGAGCACACCTTCATGGTAGAAGAATGTTCTGTGACAGCTGATTAAACATTTTAAGACAGCTCAGTGTGGATTCCTGATTCAGGAGGCACTTCACACATGTGTAATGACACAATGAAATTCACGGAACTCTCAGTGTCGTCTCATCCTGATTAATTGAAAATAGCTGCTAAAAATCAATTTAATCCAATTGATGGAAAAGGAATGGCAAAATTAAATACAGATGAAAGTGGAACTGTTATTCTACCAAATGCTCTCGTTATGTTTCGGATGTATCCGTAAATCTACTTTCTGTTGGAAAAATCACAGGAAAGGGTTACTCTGTTACCTTCAACAAAGAAGAAGTCACTATCTCAGATCAAACTGGATGCCCAATAGTAAAAATACGAAATCCAATAGTTTATACTATATAAAACTTAAATAAGAGAACAAATCGAATGAGAAAACATACCTGTGTTCCGATATATATCGCTAGCTTCATAAGTTAGGACATGTAAATGAAGCTATTCTAAAAGTGGTTCTTAATGAAGAAAAAGCAAATGGTTTAAACTTCAAGAGTGATGGATCTTTTAAATATGAAGTTGTCCTTGCAGGAAAGTTTACAATACCTTAATTTCCAACCAGACAAAATAATGCATCCAATGAACCCTTAGAAATTGCCCATTCTGATGTCTGGACCTATGCGATTCGCATCACATGGTGGAGCAAAATACTTCATAGACGACTGTAGCATATACGCGGAATATACTTTTTGAGGGCCAAAAAGTGAAGTTCTGAACCACTTAAAAGGGTTCAAGAACGAAGTGGAAAAGTTCAATGGAAAGAAGATAAAAGCATTTCAATCTGATAATGAAACGTCAGAGTGCTGCAACAAAGAATTCAGCGAATAACTAAAAGCGTTTGGCGTACAGAGAAGACTACGAACGACTTATACTCAACAAAATAGAATAAGTGAAAGAAAAACAGGACTTTAGTTGACAAGGTGAGATGGCTCCTTATCGATGCTCATCTAACTGCAACGTTTTGGGCAGAAAAGCTGTAAATACTGCCAACTATCTTTGCAACAGATCACTTTCGAGAGCTATAAATAATGAAACACCTTTCGAGAGATGTCTTGAATATGTACCTTCTGTGATGTGTCTGTGTGTGTGTGTGTGTGTGTGTGTGTGTGTGTGTGTGTGTGTGTGTGTGTGTGTGTGTGTGTGTGTGTGTGTGTGTGTGTTTGGAACACTTGCCTATAATTTGGCCAAAAATCTAAGAAGAGGAAAACTGGAACCAAAAGTAAAATCTGGAAGTATGGCTATTCAGAAATCTCAAAAGCAAACAGAATCTGGATATTTGATCAAGAAATGTAAATCTCCTCAAGAAAATGTATCTTCAAGAACTTTCAGATCTACAAAATGATGCTGTTGAAAAGGATCTAGACTATATAATGAAACTGAAACATCAAACTGTTGAAAAGGAAACACAAAATGAATCTGATGTCAACCAATAGACACCAGTACAAGATGACTCTCACTTAGGAATAACTTAAGTTCCACTAACGCTGAGACCACAACAGAGCAAAACGGTGCCAACCATATTTAATAACTTTGTCTTGTCCATTAAATCAACATGTGATGAACCAGAAATACAGACACTTGTGGACAGTGCTACATGTGACAGAGCAATGATTTGTGCTTTTGAGGAAGAATGTTCATCCAATGAATCACCTGATGTCTGGGACAACGCAATAAAGGAAGCAATAAAAGCTCACCTGGAAAAGGATACATGGATTTTCATTAAAAGAAAACAGGATACGAACATAGTAGGATCCAGATCAGTATAAAAACCTAAATATGACGCTGAAGGAATTCTAGAACATCGAAAAGGTAGTTTGGATGCCAAAGGGATTCACAATGCCCTGGAGTACATTATTAAGAACCTTTGGAACCAGTTGCAAAGTTGAGTTCTATAAGACATTCTTGGTTTAGCAGTGGAAGAAGAAATGGCGATAAATCAGCTAGATGTATCAACTGCTTTCCTGAATTGAGAACTAGAAGAAAAAATATACATGCAAGCTCCGGATTCACTTGAAAAATATCTATGTAACATCATTATTGAAGAGACCTACAACCCTCAGTCAACAATATGTGTGAAAGAAAGAACCTGTTGGAAGACTTGAAATGCTGTAAAAGTGAAAAGTATATATTTTCAAACAAGCACTTTATGGCTTAAAACAAGCAGGAAGACAATGGTTTGTCAAACTAAACTCAAATTTCGAAAGTTAGGTTTCAAACCTTCTCCTGCAGCATTGTGTATATACATTTGTAACAGGGGAAAAGTTCTACTAGTTACATATGTCGATGACATCATCATTGCCTCATCAAACAAACTGAATAGGAGCAACCTCAAGGAGGATCTGATGAAAACATTTCTGATGTAAGAACTTGGCCATTTCAAATACTGTTTAGGTATTGAATTCAAGAGAGTATAATGGGTAAAATTAAAACCTATCAATCCAGATATATAGAAAATCTGCTCAAGCGTTACAACTTTACAGACTGCAAACCTGCAAATACATAGATGGAAGTTGGTCTTAAACCAACCAAAAAGAAAAGAAAAGAAAAGAAAAGAAGAACCTAACCAGAGCCTTATTGAAAGCCTTATGCAACAAGACTAGATATCCCTTATGCTGTAAGTTATCTTAGTCGGTTCAATCAATGTTATGGTAAACAACATTGGACAGCTGCCAAAAACGACGTAATATACTTAAAAGGAAATACGGAGCTTGGTTTATGTTTCATCACAACTGGGAAGCACATAATTGGGTATGCTCGTGCAAACTGGGGATCCTACCATGTGGACTACAAGTCATACACTGGTTACCATTTCAAATTTCCTGGTTGAGTCATCAGTTGGGAATCTAGAAAGCAAAGAACATTAGCAGAACAACTGCCATATCAACTGCAGAATCAGAACATATGTCTATCACTGATGCTGCTAAAGAGGGACTTCATTTGAAACAACTTACAAATGATTTTAAACTAAAATACAGTGATATGATAATCACGCTGCCAAGAATCTAGCAGAAAACGCAATTATTGTTTCTCGTTCAAAACACATAAGACTCAGGGAACACTTCATAACGGAAACCATGATGCGAGGAGACATCAATATTGACTACTGCAGAACAGAAAAGATTGATGCACACATTCTCGCCAAAGCCGTACCTGCATTGAAGTTTGTCATGTATAGAAACAGTTTGGAACTTACATGATGAAGGTTAAGTTTCATTTCCGTCCTTGTTCGTGAGGGGGAGTGTTGGCAAGTAAAGACATCGTACACTCTCAAGGATTCAGTTCGATAATGTTGTGTAACCTGTTTTATAGTGAACAAATTACAGGCTTTTATGTTATCAGGTGCACATACTAAAAGTGTTGGCTTCACCTCATCATGATTAGTGTACCATTTTGTACATGTAATTGAATACAATCTGTAATTAATTACTAGTTAAATACAACACATGCTGCTTGCTTGCTGACTATTGACACAATTTCAAAATTTACTGGTGGACTAATTCACGACACTGCCAGCGATTCCTTACCACGGATGTCTCGATGGATAATTGGGTTTAAGGGCGCTCAACTGCAAGGTCATCAGCGCCCTCCTTACCACGGAGCTGGAACGATGCACTCGTCAACTCAATTTACTGAAATTCGAAACAATTCGCCCGTTTGGTTTCGCATAGGCCTTTTATAGTGTGCCGAGCGCAGAGATAAGTTTCTGGTGACGGAATGTTTCCGAGTTACATTCCAAGTATCTTCTGGCTTCTGGCTTCGTGACGTCAGCTAGTGACTGTCCATGAAAGCTGCGTTAATTCTCGACTATGTGACACGTTATATCAACTCAGCAATCATTACATTAATGATTTTGTCTACTAGTCCTTTTGCAAGCGATATAATGGAATGATGATAGTTGTCAAGTGGTCGAATACCGCTTTAGATTTGGTACCTGTAAGCCAACAATCACAGCGGTGACCGCGTAGGCCTATATTTTACACTACAGTTTGTTAGAGCGCGATCAGTATTGGTATATACATAGTTGGGCAATCTGAATACTGCAAAACCTTTGATATTTGTCAAGAAATTAAATGTTTTCAGTGAAATATTGCTACTTGTACGTTAGAAACCCCGTCTTTATTGCTTTTCTTATAACGAAATTCCATACACTTTATTTCCCGAGAGCTCACCTGCTCTGGTCAATCTCTCTAGTTCCCTGATATCATCCACACTTAAGAGGAACTGCATTTTATACAAACCTAGACTGTTCGTCGTACAGCAAATTTGGTGAACGAATATGCGATTGCTTTCTTTGGTGTTCTATTTGGTCCTTTGTCCCCAAGATTTGCTGGGTTAGTTCCATTTTCTTGCCGTAGTTTTCTCTCATTTGAAGTACGACAAACTTTTCTTTTGGGTATTACAAATACAAGAGCAACTTTCTAAAGCATTCAGTAGTGATACTGTATCCCTTCTATTTTCCAAGGCATCGAAATCTTCTTTGGACAAACTGAGCACCTTACAAAGAGTCTCTCTGCCGTCAAACTGCAAAGGTTTAAGTCGTTCACCAACAGCAGCTAATCAGTGGCGTATGGTGAATGCATCGGTCAGGGTAAGCAATTTCACTTAAGTGGTGAAACGAATATATACTGCAGATACATACAAAAATGAATTAAAACAATAATATTACTGTTACCGCCTTCATTATACTATAACAAAATGTTAAGTTTTTACCTTTTCTTATTTGAAGCAGAGTTGCAGAGAGTTGTGACCTCAAAGTAACAAAATCAAAGACTGCGTCATAGGACTCCACTGATTTCAAAGCTAATCCTGGAAAATATGACTTGTATTTGTGGAAGTTCTTAGAATTTAATAATTCCAGAAAACGCAGGGTAAGTATTTCCAATCTTTCAGATGTAGTAAAAATGTATCCAGAATCTCACAATACAAGCTTTGTTACGCAATTTTCTATACAAAACGTACTACCCGTATGCCGTTTCCTAGGGGGGTTTTCATCACTCATATCCTCCTGAACCCTATCCCATACTCCAAGAGCAACATGGGGAAGAAGAAGAACGCCGCAACACGGTAGCAGAGCCAGGCAGTGAAACCGCCTTCAACGCAGCCCTCGCCTGCCAGCTCTGAGGCGCCATCTCCTGCCTCGCTGCCGGTACCGACAGAGGAGAGGGAGCCTCCCACGGAACTGATGGGGGAAGTTCTGGGCAGCTCGGCCCGCTTCCCCTGCCAAGCCCGACGCACGCCAAACGCCCAGGCAACCACCGCCTGAAGCAACTCCTGAACTGCAGTTCGCAGTTACTTCATCTGCAGAAGCACAACCACCGCAGCCGCCAAACGCAACTGAACAGAGGCTTTCCTACGCGGCTGAAGCACAACAGACACCACCAAGACCTCTGCACTCCTCACCAGCGCCAGCCACTTCCACAGCAGCCTACGCCATCTTCATCAGCGGGGTACCCCGTGATCTCCCGTGCAGGTTTGTTCTCTCCGCTGCAAAACAGAGGTGGCCCTCTGCCTGGAGAGCCAACTGGCTAACACCGAGAACAGGCACCATCACACTAGTGCATCTGCATCTAGCCGACAGCGCGGAGAAGGATGCTGCCTTGAGGACGAGACTACCCTTATTAGGGCGCCGTCTCAGAGTCGAGGCAAGTAAGTTAGAGCGACACGTCCACTGTCGGCGTTGCTGCAACTATGGCCACTGTGCCACCACCTGCACCGCTCCACCTAGATACCACTACTGCGGGACACAGTGCCTCACCGCCGAATTCAGGAAGCATGATCTACGGCACCGACGCAGATACTGCGCCACCTGCAATGGTCTAGGCCATTTTACAGGTCAGGCGCAGTGCCCATGTTACCCCAGAACGAGTCTTCAAGTACAACGCAGCACTCCAGCGATCAGGGAGGAAGATATTCCACGCTTACCATCTACCGTAGCAGCACCTGCCTCCTTTCCCAAAGAATGCCTGAGGGAAGCCCTGCAGGATGTTCGGAGGGAGGTACAGACCATTAGAGCCCGTCTTGCCTCATTTGAGAACGCCATCGCAGACTCACAGTCCTCCAGAGAGGACATCCATGACCTCCACTCCGAGGTGCTCAGGCCGCGCCGTGGCTCAGTGGTTAGACCGCTTGGCTCTCACCAAGGCGGCCCGGGTTTGATCCCAGGCGACCGCATAGTGAGATTTGTGGTGGACAACACGGCGCTGGGGCAGGTTTTCTCCGAGACCTCCGGTTTCGCCCGCCATCTCATTCCACCAGTGCTCCATATTTATCTCATGTACCATCAGTGTCACCGCCTGCGGTGCCATATGTAGTAAAAGCGGCCGTTAAACACTACAGATGTCATTTCCGAGGTGCTCAACATTGCACCACGTCTAGGCCAACTTAAAGAAACAATCACCACAAGCATCGCAGGACGGCACTCAGAACAGACCGACTAACTCGCGAAGTTAACAGCAATCGCCCAACGCTCTGCCGACACCACAACTGACTGTCCACAACAGGCGGACAAATTTAATGTCTCTCTACGCGAACGCGTACAGAGACTACACGGACTCAACAGCTCCCAGCAATAAAAACTACACTCAAACTCCAAAACAATGCCCGTCCAATCCCCTTCGTGCCATGCTCAGGACCTCGGTCATGGCCATCGCCAAGGAAACCAACCCCTACGCGCTCCCGCACACTGTGCGGCAGCATATAATAATGATAATGACGGAGGAGCTAATGCGGAACTCCATAATAGGCAGAAGTATAACTGCCATCCCAAACTCCATCCTCAAATCTCTCCTTCTAACTCCATGTTATTGTTTAAAAAATAAAAAAATAAAAAAATACTCCAATGAAGGTACAGTACTTCTATTCTAAGGCCGTATTAAATTTGTTAATTTTCAATAGGCAATACACAATATCACGTGAATTTGCCTAGATAATATCATAATATTAACCTAGGTAATTTCATAGTGATGGGGAATATCATAGCCAACATCTGTAAAATAAATGTGAGAGTGAAATATTCCATTATGCTCACGAAACCTCATGCAGCAGTATGCCTCCGGATCCCCTTTTTTATCTATATTTGCAACAATTTCAAACAATAAAAATATTTATTTTCTTTACTCATAGATTCTTTCCACCAAATCAGAGCTCTAGCTTCACCGAGTTTGTAAAACACGCGGAGATCTTTTATGTAACTCAATGTCTAAGGCTTCTGTTTTCTTACACGACTTTGAAAAATGCTGACATCCCATTAAGGATAACTAATATCCTACATTCTCGAATGTGTGAAACCACCTATGATATAATTAGATTTAATATGTGGGCAAAGCAGCGCACAAGTAGAGCCTGGGGAAATGATCAACTTGATTTTGCTTGAAGTTTATTTAAATGACCCGCCATAACAACCGCATCACCTTAAGTCTGCTCAACTGGCTTTTCTCCACAGCCAAATTCATCCATGTGATAATTTAAAATTTTGTATAACGCATCAGCTGACTGATCATCTGAAATGTTCATAAAAAGGACATATATTTCTTGATTATTGTCTTCAACTTCAACGAATCTCATTATTGCAGAAAGTTGGGATAAATTGTCAACATCGGAAGTTTCATTCAACTATAACTAGACCGCAAACAAAATGCAGTTGGAGCCGTCGCTTACCAACACTGGAGTCCTCTAGCTTTCCCCCTCTACCGTCGTTTTCGTTTGCCTCTCCTCCATCCCGCGGGCCGTACGGTCATCTGTTTCACACGCGTTCGCATTCCCTGTATTCACTCTCAGATTTTCTTCTGAATCACTGCTTTGTTCCTCAGGGTTTAAAGAAACTATGATTCTATCTATTTCCTGATCGACTGTGAGGTCATCTCCGAGGTAATTATTTTCTGTTAACTTTACACTGTCACAACACTTAACCCATTGTTCAACAGAGTACTCCGAAAAGTAAAAGTACAGTTCTTCTGTCTTCTTTAAGCTCCCGTCAATTTGTTGGCACGCAAATTTTCCCTTAATATCACCCCATACTACTTCAATGGGGTTTAAATCAGGGTGATAGGGTGGAACAATGGAATGTGACCATGTTCATAAATAATGTTGTCAATGGCGAATTGCTTCTCACAGGCTTACTGTTGATCATATTCAACATTTTTGCTTTGACATTGCAGGATCAAAATCGCTACTGTGGTCCCCCCATCCAGCGTGTCACTTTAGATTTTAAAGTTACCATGTTTGGCTTCTTGTCCCTCTCACTGTTATGGTACTTAGCATTATCCATTACAATAACACTAGGGTGGGAAAGAGCTGGAAGAAGCTGCATTTCCAACCATTTTCGGAAGTTTTCAAAATTTATGGATTTGTGATAGTCAACTGAGGTTTGTCAGCCTCTAAAAATTAACAGTGCACCCTCGACAAATCCGTCCTCACCTCCACCATGAACAACACCTTCTGCCCCATTCCGAGTTCTTCCTTTGACTGCCAGCACTTGCTTACTGAATGCGATTGTTGGATGACGTTTTATCAACTTATACAACATTCCATCCCTCTGTCCTGTACTTCCTCATGTCATTTAAATACTGTTTTCGCCAAAACAGCTATATCCGGCCGTTCTACCAAAATCTTGCGTTTGGACTGGCAACGATTCCATTTGAACCAGGTTGTTTAAACTTTCTTGGCAAGAATTCCCTTCCACAATCAAGGATTCTATCTTCTTTTAGACTGGCTAAATTTTTTTATTGTTGGCACCTCTTTGAGATCAGTATAAAATGCATGGATTTTCTGACGAGTAGCGGAATCCACTTCTATTCTAGTTTTTTTTTTTTTTTTTTTTTTTTTTTTAAGCTCTGGTTCTCCATCTGGAGTGGTTAAATTCAGCGTACCCTTTGCAATGGACATTCTTCCCTCTTTTAAAATATTACTTACAGTTTCTGCTGAAACACCAGTTGCTTCATTCGTCATTTACAGTACATTAATATTTTGTATGTTAAACCTTTCTTGCATATTCTTGAAATACTGGGCAACATTAAATACTATTTCACGAGCCTGACCTCTGAGCGACCTCCCAGAAATGCAAGAAGACTTTGAAGACTGACAATGCATTTTTCTGGACGTTTTAAATACGTTTTGAAAATCAAAAGAGCATTAAAATACACGCAGAGGTTTGCGCTGTGTCGCATGGAGGAAGGGAGGGGTGGGAGTCACGTGATGGTTGGATGGTTAGGAGGGGAGAAGGATCTGCTCAGGCATGCGCAGACCAACCGCACTTTGTTTGCGGTCTACCTGTAATCGCAACAAAGCTGGTCTTTTGGATTTCTCTCTTTATGTCCGTCATTAGAACATTGCTTACTGATTCAATTAAGCCATTCCGGATCAGATTTGACAGCCCAGTAAACACTGTCCCCTGTCCCGTAAATGTTATGAAATTGTCATACAGACAAGGCAAGCTTACAAGTTCTACATCTCCTTTGTTGCTAGATTCTGATCACTCACCATGGCTCCTAAATGCTAATACTTATTTATAAAAAAATCAGTTAGGCGTTTCATTACTTCTCAAATTTTACTCACCACTTCGTTGTGTTGATTTTCCCTTACTTTCTTCTGAGTATCGAGCAAGAATCTGGATCTGAATCTCCCAAATGTTTTTAGCAGAATGATCTTTTGGAGATGAGTACTGGTCAAATTGTTTCATAATTGCTTTGTGAATATTCCCCATGTCACTGAACCCGCCATTAGAACATATATTTTTGTCGTTAGCAAACAGGAGACAACACCAACACTATAGATTTTTGTTTTTGTGGACTCGTTAACCCATTAACTCCCAGTATCCTATTTATAGATCAACAAATATAATTACTAGTGAATCTCTATTAAATTAATTAATTTTGTCTGATTACTATTGCTTTATATCGTGTAATTATACTTTTTAAAACTGATTTATGCTTTCTGAAAATTATAATCAGATCGTTATTCAGTACTGAGCCATTTTTTCAGTTATTCAAGGCATTCGCATTATTGATAATTTATGCATGTTTTAAGTACGTGGAAATTATCTTTCCCGTGGGCAATTATAGCCAATAATGTTCTGTTTAAACCCATTGCATTGTTAACCCAATGCCACTCATATTCATTATTGGGCATGGTTGCAAATGTTTGTGTATATAAATAGGACACTGGGACTTGGTGATATCATTTCAGCTGTTACTGTTGATGCATGTTCCAACTTGAAAGGGTAACACTGCAAATTCATTTCCTTCTTAGGAGTGCTAGTTAGTATATCAAGTGATGTGTTAAACCATTCAGTACATTTTTTTTGCATGTGGTACGTGTACTGAAAGTAGTTACTGAGGTGAGTAGTGATTTTATAATCTAGTGTAGGAACTTATACTATAAAATGGCCAAGACACCATGTGTATTATCTAAAGAGGATTAGTACTTTCCTTGCAATTCCAGAGGTGCAACTCTGTGCATGCAGACATTCTTTTTGTGATTTGTCTTCTATATAAAATTACTCATTATTTATAAAAGAGTATCCTTGAAATAAATAATGCATAGTCAGCTGGGCATCTCTTTTATCCTTAGTTGGTGCAAAGGTTTCCATTATACTTTTGTTTCGATTAGGATACCAGGGCCTTCAGAAGTGTACGTTCCCTCACTGTAGAGGAAATAAAAGAAATAGTAAACAGTGAATCATTCCATGAAGTGACGTCAGATGATGAGTTTTTTTACTGATGCCACTTTATGTCCTCGTGAAGTGGATTATTTGACTGATGAAGAAGACAGTCCAGATGATACTGTTGCAAATGTAGAGGTCCCTGATGTGCCAGAGGCTATTGAATTGCATTATGTAGAACCTGAGAAGAGCTAAGAAACTGAACATGAAACTACACTGCCAAGCACATCCCAGTTTTCTAAAAGTAAGTAAAAGAAAAGGCGTCTTACTGATGATGAAAGCAACTGGGCAACGACGACTCCAATTTATACAAAGCTGTCGCAATCAAAAGAGAATCGCATTAGAGTAAAGAGAGAGGAATTGAAGAAACAGCTTTATTCCTTGACTTCGAAGGAGATGTTCGATGACCTCATAAATGCCTGGCTTATCTACAAACTAGTGCATGGGAAGAATGCACTGGACTTACTAAGTTTAAGATGTGCTGCTACAGTTACTTACCTGAAACTGGATATTGGAATAAAACAACCTGAACGTGCATTGACTTTTCCATCAAGTAAGTTGAGAGCTATACAAGGCATTAGGTTTGATGAAATTGGTCATATCATTGCTCAACGAGTGAAAGTATAGCTGTATGTCACATAAGAACCGAGATAAAGCTGATCCTCTCATCGTGGAAGCCAACACGGAATGACAATACAGAGATGAAATATGAGTTAAGGCGTATTTAAACGAGACATTGCCTATAGTCATCACGAGTCTTCGATAAGTCGCATCTATGGTATTTGCCTTGACGATTTGACAAGTAAGATATCCTGCCACGACACTCTATATATTTATTGTTAACGATTATAAAAGAACATCTTTGTGCACCATTATTCTGTAGTACTAAATCACAAATGCTTTAAACAGGTTTTCATTATTTGTTACAACATACATCTAACACAAGCATATTTCTCGGGGAATTATTGAGCTAAGTGACAGTAAAGAAACCAAAGACCAAAATCTATAAAACTTCTAAGAAAAATGATGGCGCATTGAGAATTATTGATCTAAATGATAATAAAAACAAAAGGCCATAATATATAAAACAACCAAGAAGAAATGTTGGCGCATTGGGAATTATTGATGTAACTGATACCGAAATACGAAGTCATAATATATCTTGTTGTTTTCAAATGCTAGGCTTTGGCAATGAAGCCATTAGCTCTATTGCTCTCCAATATTTCTGTGTAGTGGATCCAGCAGGTAGGGCTTCACAGGTTAAAAGATGTTCTTCAGTCATTTCCTCTTCATAGTTGCACAGAGGACAATTTGGACTTGTATAAATTCCTATTCTGTGTGTTTGGCCAAATAATCATGTTCCATAAGTAATCTAAAATTTGCTACTGTAGCTTTACCTGGGATTTCTGGATTTTTAATTAAAATGTTCCATTTTTTCTTTGGCTTTGTTATGTATTGATTTGTTTCATAGGCTTTTATATTTGCTTTTGATTAATCTTTTTATGGATGTAAAGGGTAAGCTTTTACTTTTGTTCTGAATTAAATTTGCACCTTTTTCCGCAAGAAAATCAGCTGATTCATTTCCAGCAATTCCACAACGTACAATGAAATGAAATGTGTACTGTTTAACGCCCGCTTTTACTACATACGGCACCACAGGCGGTGACACTGATGATACATAGATGAAGATGGAGCACGGGTGGAATGAGATGGCGGGGGAAACCGGAGGCCCCGGAAAAAAACCCGCCCCAGCGCCGTGTTGTCCATCACAAATCTCACTTTGCGGTCGCCTGGGATCGAACCTGGGCCGCCTTTGGTGAGAGCCAAGCAGTCTAACCACTGAGCCACGACGCGGCCGCCACAATGTACAGGTATCCATTGTAATATAATTCTTTTCGGTAGTTTTTGAAGTTGTTGGATCATTTTGTGACATTCTTTAATTTGGATTGACCTCATTTTATATGAACTTGTTGCACATAATGCTGCTTTAGAATCAGAAAGTATGACAGCATTTTTGAATTTATCTCTTCTGTATAGGTGTTGGAGTGAAATATGAACAGCCGTTACTTCTGCATCAAAATTTGTTGTGTGCACACTTAATTCCTGCTCCTGAGTTGTTGTCCAAGTAGATCCATCTGTGTAAATATGTAACCATTCTTCAGGTGGGTACCTATTGTTCACAGTTTCTAATGCTAATGCTTTTTAGTACAGGTTTGGAAGTTTCAGATTTTGTAACTATTTGTTCTAAATCTAATTGAATATTAATTGGTCCAAAAGTCAGTGGGTTTTCTTTGATTAAAATGTTTTCTTCAGAATTAGGAAGATTCAGATCTGTTTTTAATTCCCTAACTTTGTGTAGGAAACTTGTTTGTGCTTTCATCTTGATTGGTTGTAGTAATATTTTCCCCCATTTTGTTGTTTTTAACCGCAACAGTTTTTCAGTGCCTGCTCCTCCAAAGTTAGATGTATTGGATAGTTCCGAGTTAAGGCTTGCATTGCCGTGTTTGGAGTTGACTTTGCTGCACCAGTTATTAGTCACAGGGCCTGATTTTGGCATACTTCTAGGTGATTTATGTTAGAACTGTTTGCTGTATTTATGACCTCTGCATTATAAAGAAGTATTGGCTTGATGAATGTAAGTCATAATATATAAAATTATAAACTAAGAAAATTAATGGCTCCTTGGTGTCCGCTTGCTAACAACTTTAAGAATATTACAGGTGACTGCAATATGTTTGTTTTGCTTTTACTCTTTATGACCCAAAGGGGGAAAAATTTCTTATACTTTGTCATCTTTTCTGCAGAGTGTTCCAAATTGATGTATCCACTCTTTGAACTGTTATTTCTTCGCAACGAAATGAGACAAAAATACCATTTTTGCTGTGTTTTATTTCTTAAGCCCGTGCATGTCTGGAAAATCATCCCTTTCGTCACACTTCTACAGGAACCATTCACAAAATTGTAGTCGCCTATCTGGATTGTCCTCATTTAGTACATGGAGAAGTCTGGGAATGTAAGGTTTCCATTTTTGGCCCCATACAATTCGATGAACACTGTTTTTCTTGATACCACCCTCACTTCTTTGGGGATTGTGCAAACATCTGCGTGACTGCAACAGTACTCTCCTTATTACTGGAACTTCTCTTTCTTCTGCAACTATTTTTCAAAGCATCTTGCACCATTCCATCGTCTTCAAACTTGTCTCGAATTTTTGTTATTGTTAACCTTGTTGGCGGTGTTCCTAATTCAACCATCCAACGACGTTGCACTTGAACATTCTCCACTTTCCAGTAACATTTCAGTATCCACTTACGTTCCTTGAATGACAATCTCGCCGCCATTGCTGTTTATAGAGATGTGAAGATCTATGAACGTGATGCTATGCTTTCCCAGTACCTTGTGCATCACACACACCAAAAACTGTAGGTTTGGCTCATTTCGTTGCGGAAAAATAACAGTCCAAAGAGTGTATACATCAATTTGGGACACTGTATTTAAATAATGTGGGCAAAAACATTCCGAGAGTTACATTCATGTTGCCAATTCAGAAAAAGTTAAATTTATTTAAGATTTAATTTGGGCTTCAAGAACCCAAAGAGTAATGTGTGTTCAGCTTAAAAAAACATATTTTAAAAAAGGCGAAAGATGAAATTAATCTGCAACCCAAAAAAGTACAAAAATCGAACAACATTCAGGTTAAATGAAATGACTGTCAAGAAGTATTGGAAACTCATAAAACACAGAAGCTTGATATGATGTTCGACAGGAGGCGGTGAGAAAAAACTTTTGATAGTGTTATTCAGTGTCATTGAAAGTGTAATATTTCGCAACCAGCTGAACCGGTAAGTAATTTTCGCTTATAGAAGTTATCATTAAATCTTCAACTTGAAGTGTAAATGTTAGGAACTTCGTACGATGCATAAAACGCATTATTTATTATATATTTAATTCCATTTGGTTAGCTCTCTTTAAAACATTGCTGTTTTGTTAGAGAAGCAGAACGTCAGTTGTCTGCAACGCAGTCTGTCTTTTGTCTAGCTGGCAACATCATGCAATCTAATCAAGAAGAACAAACCTTATCAAGTTCACATTATATCAATCCTGTGGGCATTGCTACTACATCTCGTTCAGTCTTACATCCACCCAAGTTAATTCAAAAACGCCCGTTCGAAGAACTGAACCAAGACGACGCCTCCACGTCAAATGATGGTTATTTTCACTTCAAGCAAAAAACATAAAGTATTGGCCTCAGCTATAAATTCTAAATACATTCCCCCTTTGGAAACAATGGAGAAAGATGACGACTCAGCTGCTGAAGTTAATTCCTCTACTGCTCCTAAAATCAGGATTCCACCTATATTTCTCCATGAAGACAACAATTATCAGCACATTATCCAAGACATATGTGCTATTTTAAAAGGCGACTATTCAACACAACAAAACAAAGTTCTTAAGATAAACGCAACTTCAGTTAACGACTTCCGAGCACTTTCAAAATTCCTTGATGAATCAAAGTTCCCTTTAATACTTTCCGGGATGCAAATTCCAAAAGGCTTGAAGTCATTTTGAGAAATGTTCCTCACTCCCTTACAAACGACGACATAGTTACAGAATTAACCACTCTGAAGCTACCAATGACGAAAGTTACCAGGCTGTTCTAAAAACATCGACAACCTATGCTCCTGTGAGCTGTAGAATTAGAAAACAACGCAAGGAAAGAAGATCTTTGAAGTTAAACACATTCAGCATGCTTTAATATAAGCTGAGTAGCCTAAGAAACCCACAATATACACGATGCCAGCGCTACGGGCACACTAAAAACCTTTGTCGCCTTACACCTCGACATGTGAAATGCCCCTCTAATCATCATTTCTCTGAATGCCCAAAAAACAAAGACATCCAGCCTTCCTGCGTGAACTGTGGAGAAGCTCATCCGACAAATTTCAGAGGTTGCCATTATTACCTGGAATTTGTAAAGAAATCCAGTGCCAAAGTACCCGAACACGTAATAACACATGCACCTCCAAAGCTAAACGTGGAAAATTTCCCGAAGTTGACACCAACCTCTCCCACTTTTCATCCTGAAACTCCTCAGTGGCCACGCCCTGCCCCTCCAAAGGACAAAAGTTTCCTGCATTCTACTCAATAACAATCTGCACAACATTCTTCTTCTGCTTCTTCCTCCCCTGATGACACAGGCAGACTTCTTCAGCTAGCTATTAACTTTCTAGAACCATACCTATCAAAAATCAAATCCTTTTTATTACAGCTTTTTGCACATTTGTCTGCAAATGACCACTAAAAATCAAGTTAGTTCATTTTCTCGACTAACTATACTAATCTGGAACGCTAATGGAATCAAAGCCAAGCGGAATGCCTTTTTAGAATTCATCTCTAGATACAACATCGCAGTAGCTTGGATCATTGAGACTCACCTAGTACGGTAGGGAAAGTTTTCAGTACCTGGTTATGCAATGTATAGGTCCGGTCGCAACGCTCCCGTCGCCTCAGGTGGAGTGGCTATCTTCATACGAAAGGACATACACCACCAATCGATCTTGCTACCTCAACTAACCAGCCTCGAAGCTTGTGCAGTTCAAATACTCATGCAAAACTCCCCCAAAACGACAATAATTTCATCTAATACGCCACCAGGACTCAGTCTCAATGTTCAGGATAGTAATACTTTATTTTCTGATACAGTGCCAACCCTTCTCGTGGGAGATCTAAATGGTAAGCATGAAACATGGGGATGCCGTGTGACAACCCCAAACGGAAGACGATTATTAACAGCAGCTGAGCGTAATGCAGTCAACATCATTGCCCCACCTGGTCCTACTTTCTACAGGCGAAACGTGTATTCCTACACCTGATATTCTGTATATAGCACTACAAAAATCTATCAGATATTCCCACCATTGCAGTTCTACCTGAAATGGACTCAGACCACTGCCCTGTCTTGATCATCTTTGACGATAATTTGATTCTACGTCCGCTACCCACTTGGAGACTCCGCAAATGTTTCATAAACTGGGAGACCTTCCAACAATGTAATCGATAACGAGTTGAAAACTGCGTGCAATCTGAAAAATCCCAGTGGTGTAGAAGCAGCAATTCTTGAGTTCACAAAAACAATTACTTCAGCTATAGATAAATCAACAGCTCCAGCCAGACCTCAGCAACAAAGAAACCTTGCCTTCTAACATCAGATGTCTCTTGAAAGTAAAACACAAAATGCGCCGGCTTTGGCAGAAGTATGGAGTAACTTGGCAACTTCATCGTTTGAACCAACTCCTAAGAGTGGTAAAGAAACAAATGGAGAATATCAGTATTCCACTTACCAACGGCATCTCTCCAGCATTTCACCAGAGGATCTATCCTTGTGGAAAGAAACCAAAAGAGCATTAAAAGAACCGGGAGGAAGATGAAACGAGAGACGACAGAGGGTGACCGACTCATGGAGTTACGACTGTGCATAGGCTGGGATCCCTACTATTTAGTTGGAAAACTCCTCAGCAGGACCGAAGACCGTTTCACTGGAGGAGCTGTTTACCAGGAGCATATCATACTACCTGCACCGACGAGACTTCCACCGACACTTCTACTCTGAAAGAGACCACCAGATGAGAGATGATGTGAAATGATAATGAAGATGAAATGGAGGGACAGGGAATTTAGGGGATGTAATTAATCTACTCAACTTTCGCCTGATGACTCAGGAGTACTCTCGGAAAAATTCAAGGGTTAAGTACGCCGGCCATGGGAAGCGCACCCGGACTTCCAGAATGTGGGCCAAAGACGAAACCACCTGAGCTGTCCCGCTCGATGAATCAAAAGTAATCTGCAATGCAATTTTGCATTAGGAGTGTCCAGGGATTTAACCAGTGTATAGAGCATTCCATTATATTTCGAAAACACTGTCATTGTGTGGCATTGTGCTGCTACTACAGGTCGGAGCCGGGCGCGTGGGCAGGAGAGAAAAAGAGAGACAGAGAGAAGGGGCTACAGAAGTTCTGCCCATTGTTGCTGCCGCTTTAGTTCTTGAAAGGTCTGCGGCTTTCTAGAAAAAATGGCTGAGGAGATACAAATACCTACAAGGTGTCAGAGCGGCAGTTGTTTGTTGGTTATTGCAACAGTCAACGATTGAAGTGTACAGCAGTGACTTTCATTTGTTTTCGTGCAGCAAAACACTGAGTCAGCCCGAAGACAGCTGATTGTCAATTTCACCTCTTTTTCTGCAAACCAGATTCCCGAATATACGTAACCCATGCAGTCACAATACTAAGCTTTACATAGGGACCAGCTTTCACATATTATCCTCCTTTTAAAGCCTATTATATTCCCGCATTTCCCATGAATTTATTAGCAAATATAAGACAGTTCCTGTAAATACTTATCCCTATGAATGTGAAGAGATATGCGATTGTATAATGTATGTGAGACTACTTCAATCCTGATGTAAACGTTTGAGAGAATAGAAAGGAGACAGCGGTAGTGAGACAGATGATCGCTAGGGCTTTGATTGTTTAGGGAAGGTAATGGGTGTTAACCTTCGCTGGTCCAAAGGCCTAAGGTCATCCGTCTAACTACTGCTGTCCGCTCTTCCCTCCAGACGTTTCCACCAGGATTGAAGTAGACTGATATAAGAAGAGTAGAGAAAGTCATGTAAGTGAAACATCTCAGATTTTTTATGTGAGCCCTACATTTTAAAATATTGGTGGCGTACATTTTATTTGAAGATCTATTAAACCTATTTACTTGGCTATCTCTAAAGCATATTTTGGGAATTCATTTAAACGAACAGAATAGATAATTTAGAAGTATGCGGCGCGCGTTCTGGAGGTCATAGGTTCAATATTTGTGGCTGCCCTTTCGGAGCTATAGCCTCCCCCCCTCCCGAGTCTGTTGGTGACTGCTGGAAAGGTTCATTACATCTCTGGAATTTCCTTCCCCTGCATTTCACCTCATTTCTCATGTCATTTCCTCTTCATGCACTTGGTCCTTTCAGGATTGACCTGCGCCGACAGATCTCGGACGCTCCATGGTCGGGAATTGCGGTCTATAAACCTTAGACCCCCAGTGATGTGGTCTCCAGGTTCAAGAACCTCGGAGGGCCAGTCCGGCTCCAGCAGCCAGTTGAAGTAGAGGTCACTGTAGAAATACAATCTCTAAATAAGAGGAACTCTGTCCTCTGCTATGTCAGAGCTCCTTGGGGTCGCCAGGCTTCTGTCTCCTTTCACAGAACCCCTCCATCTAGGACATCCCCCCTCCTAAGGAGGCCATAGGTACAAACGTCCACATGACCGCGTTATTTTAGTCCCTTACGGATACATTTTCTTACTAGACGCATTAAGGACTGCCATTTTATAGTCCTTATAGTTTGACTTAAAATATTTCGTCCAATAATCACGCTAATAATGATACAGGACTAGAAACCACATGACAAATTCTAAGGAAGAGTGATCAAACAGTTACCGAGAGAATTGAAACAACGTTCTTAAAGAAGGCATTTGCATTAGCTAAAAACACAAACATTTAAAAGCTTTTAGGAACATTTCTTTTTAACTGTGCTCTCTTAACTGTGATGACCACCTCATGAAACCTAAGATGAATACTTGCGTGACCTTTGGGAAGTACATTGTTTTGCTAAACTTAAGATGATCCATTAGCAGCTATCGTTCTAAATTACTTAGTATACTCTTGGCCTGAGGTGAAGCAGGCTCTTAGTTACCTGATGTCAAATAAGACACGTAGAATAGTCTGCGATACAATAATTAAGAATTCACTTTCACAATACATAACAGTGAAGTAGATGGCTCTGCGAAATATGTTCTAGGGTATCCTACTTCAAATACTCGAACCACCAAATCTACGAAAATATTTTTCGTGGTTTACCCAAGTATTCAGCCAGATAGATAGCGGATTGAGTATTAAATATCATAAAACCAAATATACATTCATCGAGTAAAAAACTGATTTAGAATTAAGCTTTCGTCGTAAAGAAGACCATTGGCCCAGCATTAAAATTATGCATACACCCTCGGAACCGCAAACTCGCGTGACCTTTATCTCAACAAGCAGCCTATATAATTTAGGTTACTGCCTCGCATATCACGAAAAATATATTGTTACAAACATACATTATTGTGATGAAACAACCATAAACAATCACATAAAATGTGGACGAAATTTATTTAGCGAAGATACCTATGTATTTGTGTAATTTAAAGCGATATTTAAAGACCGAATAACATACTGACTTTATTATACAGCGTTTTTCAAAACGAAACCGAACGAACATATAGAAGTAGCTGCTCAGCTTCTATGTAACACACATATAGTTTTTACCGCCAATAGCACCGCATAAAAAAATGCTCCACAATGAGTGTGGATTAGGCACTGACAGGAACAAAGACACGTGCCTCACGCTGTCGAAGTTGGCACGTATAGTTCACACGCCGTGCCGCGTGCTGTAACTGTTGATAAACATACCGGCATACGCCGCAGTAGCTTGCTTGCTACTATTGACAATTTCTTTGGCTTATGAAACCACAAAAAGGAAGCTATTGCTTAATTATTGCTTATGAGTGTTTAACGTGCTCCAAAATTCCGTTATAGCAGTCCATGACAGCAAATAAGCTGGTGGACATATGCAACTTATACCTTGTAGAGGGAAGTTAATGTTAGTGAGATTCAGGATGGAAGCACTAAATGATAAACAGAACAAAAAGCAACATCAAAGAATTGTATATAAATTAACCAAAACTAAATGCCTTATGTAATGAGACGAGCATTTTATTTCACGTGTTTGATAAATACTAAATAACGCATTTGTAACTGAAAAGGAAGCTGTTGATATTTACAGTAAGTGGTTGAAAATATTGTACAAATCCATTAAGAGCTGTGATAGATAAGAAATGAGAGTCAAAGCCACCACAATTTTGTTGATAAATGGGAAGATATAGAAAATATACGATGAGAATGCAAAAAGAGTAGGGAGACAAATGTACACAAAGACCTTCATGGGTAATCAAGGAAGTACTAGCCGAGATGATTGAGAACAGGGTGACGAAGTTATTCGAGGTGGGTTATGGGAAGAACTTCTATTGAATACAAAAGTTTGTGTCCGTCATGTGTAATGTTCGTTGTGAAGGTCCTGTATTTCAATGATCTCTAAAGCAACAGCTTTCTATACTGACTGTACACATAACCATTACGCAACATAATCTAAGATGCGCTCTTCTACTCATCTAATGCAACCACTATCACCTAAACTAACCTGAGCCCTCCTCTTATAATTACATACGATGTCCCTCAAACACTTTATTAACCTAGATCATCTTCGTATAATCGTTCACCATTTCTCCTTATCAACAACTTGATCTAAGGCCCCACTTATGTCATTCTATCACCTAAACTAATCTAACCAGACGTCCCCCTCTTCTACTTATGTAATATAATATAGCCTAAAATAGCTATCTTCAAATCCTTTAGGATTACATAATCTAACCTTTATCTCTTCTACACACCTATTCTATCCCCTTTTAATCTAACCTAACTTCATCTAAGCAGAACATAATATTACTTAATCTACAGAATATTCTGTAGTGACTCATTTATTCTATTCTCTTATAATTTATCAACCTAATTTATATTCTCCTCTAATAATCACGTGTTCTATCCTATTATAAAATAGCACTAACCTAACCATCTCTTTCTATTTTGTCTTATCTATAACCCTGCTTTTGTACTCGTTTATTTTAGCCTAACGAAAATTATTATGGTCTTCAATTTTCACAGATATCTAGGTACTGTCATTCTAGATAATTTGTTCCGTTTTCCAGCGATTGTAGAGGTTATAAAAGAACTCAGACCTCCTGAACGTTTAGGATATTTAAACTCCGTTTAGGAGACTCATTTGGGTGATAAGTTCATCAGGCTAATATTTTTGGTTAATATAACTAGATATACTCTTAGTTTTGCTTGGACGATATTAGACGGGGCCCGACATTATCTTAAGGCTAGAATAGGCGACAAAGAAATGTCTACTTTAGGAACACAAGGTAAGAAATAGGCTAGGTTAAATGTTGAGGAAAGATTACGGTGGTCGATGTCGGGATAAAATAGATCAGAAATAAAATTAATATATATTCGGGCTTGTAGGCCGGTTGTTTTCTCTGCGATGTTTCTCGTAAAGGATGTCCAAAATCTTCAGGAAGGTCGAAGGCAAACTGAAAACTGTTTATTACTGCGACTGGAAGCGGTGAGTGGTCAGTGTTAGATGGAACCTAGTTCATTTTTAGGCTGTCACCAGTCGTTTGCCTTTCTCTGACACAGTACGAAGGGAAAAACTTCCCATTGCTCTAATATCACTACTACTTTTTCCAGAGTTGTGATAGACGTTATGCTTATGTAGTCTATCCCTTTTTTTCGGTAGGTCGGTAGCGTGGATGGTAGCGTGTCCACCTCACGTTCAAGAGGAGTTCGAATCTCGGTCAGGGTGAGTTACCTGGATAAGGGTTTTTCCGGGGATTTCCCTTATCCTAAAAAAGACGAAAGTCAGGTACCTCTAAGCTCCATGGACCCCAGGCTCATTTGAGCATCATTTCACCCATTTTATTCATCGTCCGATATGACTTAAGGTTGGAGGACGTAAATTAAAACAGGACTGGCTATTCTGTGGTCCTGAGCCAAATCTCTCGATTGGGTACCTCTGAGTGGTGGGCGAGTTATTGTCAAATGCCCAAAACTTTGGTCCACATCCCTGTTTGACCCTAATCTTCCTGAACACAAGTCTGATGAAGAGAAGCACAGGGGTGACTGCGTAACAAGTAACTTCCAGTCCCTGTTTAGCATGTAGGACTGAGTTTGTATCCACTGATAAAGGTCAGTCCCGGGGAGAGGCAATTGCATAAGCTGCTACGTTCCTGAAGGCGATTGGGTCCCTCTGTACATTGGGAGGTGATACCCTGAGATGAGCCGGTTCAAGGCCAGGACTCTCACCTAAGCCGGTGAGGCGCGCAGAATGTGAGCACGCCATCGGAGACGTATGCAATGGAAGGGGTTTTTATTTGTGCAGTAAAGAAAAAACCCATTCTGTCTCTTTTGAAGGTTGAGTCGAATTGGAAAATCCTGCCGCCAGCACGAAGCGGGAGTAGGGGAATTGTCTCGCTGCTTACTGGTTGGCAGGTAGGGAGAGACACGTCTTCAAGACCAGTCACAGGCTGTCAGTCATAAGACCGAGGAGAGATCATGTTACTAATATGCAAAAAGATATTTCTAGATTATCTTTCGAGCAGGATCTAATTCCAGAAAGATCCATCGTAAAAGGCAATGCAATGCAAGACCAAGAGTCAGTAGTCAGTCAGTACTGAATAGGTCAGAATCAATGTGAGTGATGTGAGAGCAGGGTGCTTTGAGCTGAGTGTGGTTATCTTCCAAGCTCAGAGATAAGGAGTCGGCAGGCCATGTAACGGACAGGAAGCAGTTTACGAGTCAATAAGTGCGGCTCCGGGTGAGGAATCGCCGAGCTGTGAAACAGACAGCGAAGCAGTTCATGCATGTATCCACAACTAGTTTGTAGCTCCGTGTTAGAGGTAGACCTAATGTAGGTCAGAGAGATTACAGTAGCACAAAGGGTGCGTGCTAAAGAAACTTAAAAGGAACATTGTTGAGACTTTTCGAGTGTCGCAATTCTGTAAAAGGCAGGCTGGTTGTATGTTAACATTGAGCTACGATTTTGGTGAAAAATAAAGAAATTTTAAGATGGACTTTTTGCGTCCATGTCACACTACGAGTCCTGCTCATTATACATAGCTTCCATCTTGAAAACAGTGCTATGACGTTACGAACATTCCCAATGGGTTTCCTATGAACAAGCTAGCCAATGGAGCATCAGAATAAAGGTTGTGTGCCCCCTTTCCCACTGAAACTCTATTTCACACGATACTTCAAAGATTATTTAGCTTATATGACAACACAGTAAGGTAGACGAATAAGATGTATAATCACAGCAGTAACTGCAAAAATCGTGTTTCTGCCCGAATATACGTACATTGGCTTTCTACTTTAAATTAACTAATATATGGAAACTATTTACATGCTTATTGTATTTATTAAAGTCCAAATAAACATTACTTGAAGATGTGTCAATAAGTTCACACAGTGCACTTATCCGCAATCTTAGACTTATAACACAACTAATGATAAAATAAATCCTTCTAGTGACATCGGTGTGAGTTTTTCTACACCATATATTTACACATTGTCATTTGAAATGACACCGAAAGAATATAGCACTCTTACCAGGTTATAACTGAATTGGTCTGAAGTTTCATGTCGTAGTCTCCAAACTCTTAAGTATGGTTTATGTATCTATTATGAAAATTAAATAATTTTGAGATTAGGCAGCACACGAAGCCCTAGTGTGATTTCTTCTTCTTCCCTACTTTTGTCATACCACTATCGTGATGATAAGGACTCCTTTTCCTCCATCCCCTATGCCTTTAGGCATCCGGCTTGAGGATCAGAAACTCTGGATCAGATAGAGAACCCAGGATGGGTGATTAGCCTGATGCCTGGTTTGAGAGTGAGAGAAGTACTGGCTGCCCACCACAGGAAGGCAAGACTGAGGAATATGAAACGTAATCACTTTGACTACCCACATGATGTTTGTTTATTTAGTTTTTATAATTTACGTCCTCCCACGTTGTCATATCGGGCGATGAATGAAATGGGTGAAATGATGTTCAAATGAGCCCAGGGTCCATAGAGCTTAGAGTTACCCGACATTCGTCTTTAATGATAAGGGAAAACCCTGGAAAAACCTTATCCAGGTAACTCACCCTTACCGAGATTCGAACTCGGGACCCCTTGAACGTGAGGCAGACACGCTACCATCTACGCTACCGAGGCGGGCACATGATGTTTATGCTCGCCTTCTGGATATGCTAGATTCATCCAAATTACAGTGTTGTCACACAACTCACTTATGCATAATACCTATAACTACAGTTACTGAAACGTCTATTAGATGTCAGCATTGGTGACTCATAGGCACTCTCATACACTCATTTCGTAGATAACAGATCCACTGCCAGAGCAGATAAACAGTTCAAACCGCTCTTCCCACTTCATACCCTGCTTGCTTTCTTGTTGTGGACAGACAGTTGATAGAATGAGGGTAAAATTGGTGAAAGGAAAGATAATGAAGCAATTGGTGGAATGATTGCGGGGAAAACAGGACATCCTGGAGAAAACCCACTCCTGCGCCGTGTTGTCCAGCACAAGTCTCATATGCAGTCGCCTGGTTTCGAACCCGGCCGCCTTGGTCAGAATCAAGCGGTTCTCATTAAGCAAATCTGTCGAAGCTTTCAGGTAAAAGGGTACTATACTACTTATCACTTGGGCCGTTTCTAGATTGCTCCTGAATATAATGTACTCTTATCTTACCCTAAAAATTCGCGTTTGTTTAGAAACCAAAGATTGTCAGTTTGAACATTCAAGTTGCCATTAATGTAAATCTCAAAACAAATTTTTCGCGTATGTTTATGCTTATGTATTTTAATTATTTAAATTATGAAAGTAGTTACCTAAAGAATGTCAATTTGCCTCAATATTATTCTTATTGCAAAATATCAATAGCTTTTGTAAATATGAACCAATATTTTATTAGTTAACGAATTAAAGTTTGTTTTATGTTATTTATAATCCTTTGACAGAATTTATTCTATAGTATTCTTTTATCATTCAAGTTATAAGGAAATGTGTTGGAATAATAAAACAAGTAACTTAAGGAATAGGTCCCTAGGACGGTTCCATAAGATAAGGAATCCTTTAATTTTTGCTCATCAATGTGCAGCATGTCGATGTTTACAAAAACACTACTTAAGAGCTTCCCAGCCTACCTGCGTTAATGCGGGTTTCTTCCTGGGTAGCTACCTAAACTACGCTGACAATAAGGTGATTGCATTGTGTATCTCTATTGGCATCGAAAACTATTTTCTTGTCACACAGAAATTAAACAACACGCCCATGTCGCGAATGGTTTTGACACCCAGTATATATTATAGAAACATACATTTTTCAAGAGCTTCATGAAACTGACACCAGATGGTAGCGTCAATGTCAAACGTAATGAAATGTGGCAAATTTTCTGGTTTCCTTTAATATTTTCTTCATTTAATGTTGGAAGAATCTCATCGTTCTTGTTTCACACCTGCCCTGATACGCCAAATTCTTGAATGGTTTGAATTCAAGTCAAGAAAAACTTATCAGCCTATGCACATAGGTGAGATTTAAGAATACCCATGGGGAGGAAGGACGAACATTTCACTGAATGACTGGAAAGCATGCTTCGGCACCTAGATGAGCCCATCTCTTAATGGTTTCAATCCAAGTCTAACACAAACTCATTAGCCTATGAACATAGGCAAGAGCTTTTGTTTCAAACGATTTTTTACCTTTTTTGATAGTATTTTATGTGATAAATGAGAAAATTTCTATTTTTTTAAGCCTGCATAGAAAAATTTACATTTATTTCATATTGCAAAAATATAACTTGAATTTCACATTCATGTCTTCATAGCATGAAGCTAGTTTTTTTTTTTTTTTTTTTTTTTTTTTTTTTTTTTTTTTTTTTTTTTTACAAATTTAACGAAAACAAGATAAAATTTAATACTTAACAAAGCCAATACAATATCATCATGCGCACTGAAATAACAGCTAAGCGGTGCAAGAATAAACTGACACCACAGCATCTGACTGGTCCGTGATACTGAGAAATGTTTGGCATATGCTAATTGTAAATGCTATTTATTGGATACCATACCGTGCACAGCAAAACCTCCTATTATTCTGACTAAAGGTACTGAGAAGGTGCTGAACTTCTAGGAAGCTACTCTCTAAAAAAGAAAAGCTTTCAGTTCTTGCGCAAAATTTGTTAAATGATCATTTTTCCGATGCCAAGTGCTGCAATATTGTAAAGGTACAATAGCAACAATATTTGTTTCTGAAAATTGCAGATTGATAACAGATCCAATATTAGAATTTCAATTAAAAAAAAAAAAAAAAAAACACGGTGGCTCATCTTGTTTTATCCCGAATTAACTTGTTGAGAACCAAATGTGAAATATTAGAGGGTGGTCACTTTGGAAACAGAGTAAATGCACTTGTAGATAGTATCATGGATCCTAGTGTTAGAAAAGCAGCAGAAGAGAATCTGTAAGTTTGCTGCCATATGACTGACTAAATTACACTCCATTATGCAAAAGAAACTGATGTAATATAAACCATGAAAGCTATATTATTTGTTTGAGCTTTCTAGGCTAGTTACTAAATCAAATATAAGTGATTTAAATCATGTAATGGCAGCATTTAAACGACTAAATGCATTTAAAACCAGTGGTATTACTTCTGATTTCCTTCTTTGTTACATAGTTGAACAACAAAGCCATGGTGGTAATGATAACAGATTAGATGTAGTAACAGCACACTTGGCATTGAAGGCAAACACTGATTCTTACCGCAATTTCTGTGAAAAGTCCCTTCAATGTCTTTGGTTGCCAATGCCAAACGCTGACAGTGAGAGATTTTTCTCTATATAACTTATTTGTGACAGACAAACGAACAAGTATGAAAAGCGAAAATATCACATCTTGTATGCTGAAGTTTGGCGAAGTCTGGTGTGTGATATTTGAACTTATTCATGCTACTGCTGATTTCAAATAAACTATTTTAATTTGAAAAAAAGAAGGGTTTTTAACTGTTGTGCTACTCTAGTTACCTGTTACTTTTCATTTGAGCCGTCATTACTCATTAATTCTTCCCCAACAATTTGCGCGAAATTAATGCGTATTTATGGCAAAAAAACAAAAACAAAACACAAAACACCATCAATTAAAATTATTAACGCAGATTGTGTAAATAATTGTCACCACAAAATCTTGCCTCTGCTTATGAACAGAGGCCAAACCTAAGAGGAGGCGAAAGGACAGGAGGTATATAAATATTTCACCGCATTGGCTGGAAGTTATGCTTCACTACGAATGTCCATAACAGCCTCTGGATGAGTCCCACTATTATTTGTGGTCACAAGTCAGACACTCAAGTTTTAACCAATGAACAAAGTTCAGTTTCAGGCTCAAGGTCAAAGGAAAAAAGAAAGAAGACAAACGTTAAACGGAGTGAAAGAATCAAGTAAGAATCGTAAGAGACACTTCAATATTTCCTTACCAATATAAACCATGCACCTTATATATGCATGGTTTTATCGGCTCGATTATATCCTATAACAGAACTCAACACGCATTAACATAAAATATGCACGATTTTGGTGTGGCAGTTTTGTATACACTCATACTATTACTTGGAACACCGCAAATAAGGATGCACTTTCAAATTTAAACTTTTAATTAGGTTGTAAACTTATTTTTTTCATATTCTGTAACCACTTTATAGACAGATAATTCCACACAGAAAATTCCGTGCCAACATCTCATCACAAACACTATTTTGAGGATCACAAAATCATAGAAAAGACATGATAAAATCTTACAATAGAAAAATGTAGATACATTAAAGCACATAATTTATGTGGAATAAAAATTACTGTACTTTCTTCCTTGTTATTAACGTTTTAATTCTGAAATACATTTTTCTCAGGTGTATAATCGCTGTTCATTTTTCCCTTTTATGCAAAGTTAAGAAGCCATTATAGAGCTATATTATTTTTAAAAATCTTATCGCTTTGGCCTGTATCCTTGTTATAAATACATTGAAATGTATAAGTTAGGAAAATTGGTCACGAACAAGAATTGAATAGACTATAAACTCATAGACATCGGAGAACAATTTTTTCAAGAATAGCTTGTAGAAAAGTAGAGATAATATTAATGCGACCTCTTAGAATTTTTAGTTATGCTAATGTTTTTTTTTCAGGGAGAGGTTTCATATGACCCCTAAAGCATGTATTTCTGTTTAAACCTCAATATATTATTTTTGGTTGAAATATGTTCTCTACCTGCCATTGTAGAGAAGGTAAAAATAAAATGTAAACTTTTAACCATGCCCATCAGTGCTTGTGAAAAGCTAAAACTTCCAAAACAGAGTATTTAAAAAATGCTAATACTATAACAAAATTTGGTAGACAAATTGTGTATTTTTATTATGAACTCCAAACCTGTTGAACATTGTAAATGCTTCGCATTAGGAAATCAAGGTCCAAGTCATGGGTAGAGATGATTTACAAAGCCCAAATTGAATCAAGAACCTCGTTGAGTACACCTGAGCTACAACGATGTCCTATCCATATGACATTTTAATCACAATTTTGGAGTTGCCTTTGAGAAAATAGCAAATATAAAGGACAGGCTGTCAGGTCCCTTTGAAAATATTTGTATCCTTCCTTGGAATTGTGGAACTAAACAGCAAGTATGGCTTCTCTTTAACATATATGCCCACTTATTTTTTCTTTCTTTTTTTAAGTTAAATACATTTCAAAACAAGTACTGTGGTATATAGTAAATATCGGTTGATATAGATGACTTAACCAGCACCATGGTGCAGTGGGCTACAGCCTGAAGCTATGGTTTTTAACCATATAATGCCACTAGGTTCAATTCCAGCCATGGAAATGCATACATTTTAAGAAAATTGATGGAAAAAAGCCATATGCTGACTGAGAATATGTGAAGCTGGATATATCATCTCCCCGTATAGATTAGATGATTGACCACCTCTCTGGTGTAAGTGGGAATGAAAGCTCATGGGCTACAGACCACTACCACTACTACATATGCCACCGCCACCACCACCAACACGCAGGAATCTTAGAAATAGCGACAAGTGCTATAATTCAAGATTTCAAACTTTCTCATGACAGGGAGCTTTTTCATGTGGAAAAAAAAAAAGAGGGGTGGTGTTTCAAGGAATTCTTAATGAAAATTTAAGAGATCCAAGTAAAATTTTTTTCTTACATGAGTTACACAGATATGGGATTTTCCCTTACTCTGAAAGATGAATGTCGGGTAACTAAGTTCTATGGACCCAAAGTTTATTTGAACAGCACTTAAATCGTTTCATTTTTCTGATGATGATGATGATGATGATGTGAACAGGGGCGCTCAACTACGGCGGTCATCACCGCCTCATTTTTCTGATATGACCTCACCGGTTAAAGGACATTAAACAAAAAAGAAAGAACTGTTGTTCTTGTAGTGCTCTAATAGGTATATTTAAACATTTGGAAAAAAATTTACAGGGTCATGTTTACTTAGTACTAAATAGTTCTTGGATAAAGGAGAAATATGCTGATAAAGTAAAATCAAGGACAAATCATGAGCAAAAGCTGAAATATGTACATTAAAAATTTTAAGAAACGGTAATATACAGTGAGTATCTTATCTGATTAGAGCTGGGAAGAAAGAGCTAGGGTACATAATATTAAATTTCAAGGAACTAAAACTGAGTTAAGAAATCTAGTTTGAAAAGGAGAAATATCCAGTTAGACTAAGAATTTTAGTAGCTTCTACTTAATGAGTGACCAGAGCCAAACTTCAGTAAACAAAATAACTGTATTAACCTTTATATAATATACAAAACTTCATTTAGATGGTATGAAAAGGTAAGGAAACTTAGGTCCTTTCCCGTAAAATGGTTCAAAATAAGTAATGACAAATAATAAACAAAATGTATATTTCCTTCCATAACATAATGAAAATTGTGTTTACAAATTTAATGTTTCAACAAATGTATAACTTTCAAGTCATAATTAAGGATTTTTTGGTATAACACTCAATTTTACATTAATATTGAAACTTGCCAATTGAGCCACAAGAAAGCTAAAAATGTATGGCAATGATACAGAAGCAGTACAGTCTTTTAATTTGCATGTTCTGCAACTCATATGTTGGATAAAGTATTTATCATGAAGTATCCTTATCGGAACTGGTGAAATAATGGATCCACACTTCAAACAAACTTTTGAAACCACCTTATCTGAACAATGTAGCAGTCTATCTTGTAGCAGGTAAGATGCACCATGGGATATCAATGCATCACGTTCCATTTCACCAAACCTGACACCTCCTCCTCTTCGACGTCCCTTCACTGGTTGATGAGTCAGAATGTCAACAGGTCCTGTACTTCGTACTTGCCACTTGTCTGACACCATGTGTCTCAGCCGTTGATAATGAACAATGCCAAAAAATATACTAGCTTGCATTTCTCTGCCATCTATTCCACTGTACATTTTTTCTGTTCCATAATAGTTGTAACCTCCTGCTTCCAAAAGTTTCCCAAAGTAGTCCAGAGCTGTTCTATTTTCTGAGAACTTAAAAGGAGTTGCATCGTGCACTAATCCATGAAGGGCTGCTGATTTTCCAGCCATTACCTCTATCATCATAGCTATTGTCATTCGCGAAGGAAACCCATGTGGGTTGAAGACAATATCTGGGACAAGGCCACTTTCAGTAAAGGGCAAGTCTTCTGCAGGAAAGCGCTGACTGCAGATACCCTTCTGCCCAGCTCTGCTGGCAAATTTATCACCAATAGTTGGGTTTCTAGCCACTCTAAATGTAATACAAACTCGTTTTTTGATTCTTTCAGTCAGTGTAGCACATAAACGTACATTATCAACAACAGCATCTTCCTTACTCTTCCATTTTTCAATTCTATACATTGCAGTAGTACCATCAAAATAACAACAAAATGGGTTTCCTAGCTTAATTTTAGTTCCTGGTTGTGGAAAGCCATCTGGATCAAGGAAATTTAACAAATTTGGTTCTTCGGGATTCACCCCAAAAAATGAATCACTGCTTTTCAGATCTATGAATTCTGATTTTTGGATTGAACCATGAGCAAAACCTCTTTCAAAGGAAGATTTATTGATTATCATTGCATCTTCCATATCATACCCTGTATAAGAAATAACAGCAACTATAGCATTGGTACCCATGGCAAAATTATCTAAGCCAAGGAGATCATGATGTCCAGGACGAAACAGAGGTGAGGCAGGGGTTTGAAGCCGATACAACTTTGTTTCAGACTGTAAACCAAAAGTGTGACAAGGTGTCCCCATTGTTTGCTTACCCATCTGACACTGATACATATTACGAGGACTTTGATTGCAATCAGGCATTGGAATAAGTGATGCTAAGTTGCTAAGAAATCCAGTCTCTGATATTTCTTGATGTGTCGTTATCCCTTCATAAGCCTCTTCTTCACAAATGCAGATGTCTAGATAAACCTGTTCGAAGGTACCAATAAGCTCAATCTGTCCAGCCTGAAGGTTTATCACAGGCCTCATCATGCGGCATGGTCCGGTAAAAAGAAATATTCCAGAGTAGAGGCCAATCTTGCGGCCTTTAGGTATATGCACTATCTCTGTTGTATTTGGAATCTTTTTACCGCCAATCTTCATAAACCGCAACTGGCTCACCAATGATGAAGCTAACATTTTCTCTACATATCCCAGGACCTTGCCATCAAGCATTACCACATACTGCTCAGAGTAGCATAAGTCTGTTAAATTTACAGCATCAATAGGGATCATGCCCAATGATGCTAAAACAGGGCAAATATTGTCAATAAGTTCCCTAGGAGGTGCTGTTGATATCTGACAGTACTTTGTTAGATGGTTCAATAATCCACAAGGACTGCCATCAGGTGTGTGGACTGGACATACAAAACCCCAAGCATCAGGAAGTAACTGCCTTGGTTCAGTTGATCTCATCTCTTGGAAGAATGCTCCTCTATGTACAGCTCTAAAATGTGACATGTATCTCTGACGGTTGATATTCTCTGCCACTATCGTCAAACCTTTGTCTTGCATGAGTCCCAATGAAGAGTTGCTGTGGACATTCCCAGTTGCGAGGAAGTTCTCAAGAGTTGTCTCCAAGGTACCACACTTCCTCATACGCTGTGACAAATCACTTTCTTTGGGAAGATAAAATGGCACAGAACTGTCCCTCTTTAGTATTACACTCTTTAGGATACTCAACCAGGACTGCAGCCTATCCTTGATCACTTGCATATAGAGGTACCCACCAAGTAGCACTTCTTGCATCATAACACAGTCTCCACCATCTAAGGAACATTTACCCTTTACAAGAGCAAAAAGTTTTTGGGCCATCATTACATACAGATTAAACTTGTCTTTGTTATCATCCAGATGAATTGCAAGACAGTTCTTTATCAGATGATCACATATCTCTATGTCAGTGTACCAGGTAGGTAGGTTCCTGAACCTTATTCTGAACATTTTGCCAATGTACTCCTTAGCTTGGATGTGTGTGTGTATACCTTCTTCATGCAACTCGGTCAACATATTTTTGACACAACCTTTGAATACACTATCCTCTTGGAAGCCTGCTATCATCTGCTGGAAAATGAAACTATCAGGTATATCAAGCAAGCATTTCAGTATGAGCACAACTGGTACATAGTAAAGTGAACGGTCACTGCTGAACATCAATTTCATGGTTCCACTTGTTACATAATGTAATACATTATTTGTTGATGTATGATCATCTGTCACACAACGTATCTGTACTCCAAGATCTGAGAACAGAATTCCCCTCTGTTTCCAAGTTGATCTGCAAAGTGCCACAGGATAGTTGCGCCTAGTCATTATCAACATTCTTATTAGGCGTTCATTACCATTGACAATGAAGTAGCCTCCCCATTCATCAGCATGTTCACCTTTAGCTATCAACTGGGCAGGACTTAATTTTGACAAATGACATACATCTGACTTCACCATAATGGGAACCTCTCCCAAGATTCTTTCTATTGGGTTCTGAAGAATTCCATTAATGCTCCAACATACTTTGATGACAAAAGCACCTTTATAGGAACACCCACGTTGGCGGCATTCACTGGGGAATATTTTTGGTACTTTCCCAACCGTACCTTGTGGCGTCTGTGGTGGAAGAATGCGAGCATCTCCAAACCAAAAGGATAGCTTGTCTTCACTCTTTAGTGTAAAAGTAATAGGTTCAATTAGCTGAATTGCTTTTGAAAGACCTTCTTTTAACATAAAGTTGAAAGAATCCAAATGTGGAGCACCCAGTGACTGCAAGCATGGATTTTGTTTATCTGGTATCTTCCCAAAATCAGATGTCAAGTTCTTCAGTGAGGGTTCCACCAGACCATCTACCATTCTGCAACACATGTATATTATCTTTAATTTTGAGAACTGTATTAGTAAACCTGTTTTATTAACTAGTTTTCCAGACAGGTACATTTTGAAATAGTTATTGCAAGAATTCTCTACCTCAGCTTTATATTTGCTTCTTTTTGGAAATATACTATGCATGAATATATGCACAATAGTCACATTTACATGCCCCTTTCCACCAATATTTATCCCATATACAGGATGCGTCAAAAAATGTACACATATTTTGAACAGTCATAAAAAATTTATGTTCCATTCTACAAGATTCATTTCCTGGAAATGGAAAGCTTAAAGTCCAACTTGAAGCATAAATGCACTTTCTGATGCAAATGTGATCACTGTTCAAACTGGTGGCCTTCAACATCAGTACATTGCTGAGAACGAGTCACCATTGCTACTGTATGTTGTACCTATGTGCGATTTCTGCGCACACCGCTTGAATCTCATTCTGAAGTGTCTCTAGGTTACATGGTTTACACTACATGGTTACATCTTCTACTGTGCCCCTAATAAGGAATAAAACAGCACAAGGTCTGGAGACCATGGAGGATAATAAACTTCAAATGGGCGTCTGCCATCTTGCAGTAACTTCTTTGCCAATAAATAAGTTGAGTAACTAGAGGGACAATCCTACTGACACGTACTGAAGGAAGATATTTCTTTCTTCAAAAAATTGAACCTTTTAGCACGGGAAATACAGTTTCTATGACGGTTCAGTGTGTATCAATTTTTCTGATGCACCCTGTAGTTGTTTACCACCTATTCCTATTAAAGTTAGTTTTTCTATCTTCTTGTTAATGAAGACCAAGCTGTTTCATAAATTGCTTTATTACACATTTTGTTACACATACAACACAGAGGGATAGAGGAAACAAACAATTAAGTCATATGTTTAACAGCAAGATGCTACATGTTGGCCTTCA
The DNA here is from genome assembly GCA_030765055.1 of Mantis religiosa. Lineage (NCBI taxonomy): Eukaryota > Metazoa > Arthropoda > Insecta > Mantodea > Mantidae > Mantis > Mantis religiosa. The sequence continues at coordinate 145,508,816 of CM060957.1, read as the reverse complement.
AATTGTATACCCTTTTCATGACATCGTAAACATCAAGGGCAAATTAACATTATTTCAGAAAATATCAAACTAATAACAACAGACATCTCTGGAATGGCTGTGATTACACGTTTGCAGTAATTTGTCTGGTTTAAACAAATTTATGTTCTTCTGTAGTACGGTTTTGTCCACCCTTTAACTGTTACAGCTTATACAAATTACCTTCCCAATCAAAATCATTAAATACCATTTTTTTGAGAAAATGTTTAACACTGAAAATGTTTTAATGCAAAATATAATTATGGATGGAGTGATTTTTTTCAAAATCTTTGTGTCACATTTTTTAAAGATTCTGATATTAAATTTTAAGTGTTGTATTTGTTCCAGACATTGTTATTGAATTTTTCTGTGCACATTCACGTTCAGCTTTTTCTAAAAATGCTTTGATATCAACATTTCAACAGACACATTTTGATACCTCCAGAATCCAAAGACAGCATATTTAGAGATGTTTTCTTTGTAAACAGTATAACTCAAAAATGGTATTTAAGTTGAGCACCTTCAACAAAGATTTTAAGAAAATTCCTCCACCTCAGACTATCCTTTACACGGAACTTTACAAAAGTGAATTTTCTAAGAAATTGGCCTCAGTGATACTATATACCATATCTGTATGTCAAATGACAAAAATTATATATCACTATTCAGTATGGTTACAACTTATTGCATTTTTTAAAAATTTTATTATTAATTATTAAGAAGAAATAATCCCTGGGAACTAGACCTGGGCTGCAGAATGAACAAATGATCTCAATGGAGCCACATTTCCTCATAGCTTCCTTTGCAACTAGAGTTGTGTGCCAGACACATTGTCATGCAGACAGCACTATGCTCACACCTGCACACCCATGAGTGCTTGATGGCATCATCTCTGCTCTATGTGGGGGACCTGTGTACCAAAAATGGGTGCAGTGTGTAGATGGAAGTACCCAAAAATGAGTCCAGTATACGTACGAACATATAGCATAAGAACACAACATTGCATGGAAGGGATTGTTTACCCCTGAGAGCAGTGGTCCACACATGGCATGCGTAAGGAGCACAGTTCCCTGCGCCTGCCTCGGTAGCATGGTGGTAGCGTGTCTGCCTCACGTTCAAGAGGTCCCAATTGGAATCTTGCTCAGGGAAAGTTACCTGGATAAGGTTTGTTCAGGGTTTTCCCTTATCCTGAAGGATTAATGCCCTGAAACTCTAAGCTCTATGAACCCTGGGATCATTTGAGCTCATTTCACCAATTTCATTCATTGTCCGAAATGCCAACTTGGTGGACGTAAATTAAAAAAATAAATAAATAAAAGCATTACCATTCCAGATTCACATCTTTTGGGGAAAACTGCACTTTTTACAAAGTTATTCGACATTCGGTGAAAATATTGGACTTTGGTTTGTCTGCTATTATAAAAAGCAATTACTATAACCACTGCGATACAATTTATATCCATATAATTCTGTGTTCCCGTATTTCCCTTGCACATACAAGAAAATTAGCTACAAGATAACTTCCACTAATTTTATCTGAATTAACATAAAGAATATAGAGGAATGTGCATTTTAAGAATAGTTTGTTGAAGAGTAGAGAAAAGCATGTGAGTGTATTACACATTAGATTTTTTATTCAAAATATGTAACTCCTTTAAAAATAAACACTGAATCTTTTATAGGAATAAAATAGTTCCCCTTTAAGAAGTAAAAACAAAAAACTGATTGTTTTTCTGGTATTAACAGTTGAAGAATTGAAACCAAAACTTATATTGCAGTATCTTTTCCGGAATTAATGTGTATAGATATATGCTTCAAACTCCCATAAAGCCAAAAGTAGCATTCTTAGAAAAATAGTCTGATCTGTCTGCAAAATTTTGCAGTACGTTTTTGGTTTTTCGAAAATGGCTCCAAAAGCTTCACTTTAATGCCATATATTTATATAAAAAGGTGAACTTTATGAATTTTGTGTGTATCTTGAACTTGAACTGAAGAGGACTGTACTCTACCTTTTTTAGACCTTAAAATCAAAAAAGGCAATGAAAAACTAGAATTTGGCATTCATAGAAAAGCAACACACACAGATAATTACATCAAAGCAAATAGTTTCAACCCAATTCCACACAAACATGCAACCATCAACAGTCTGACACACAGATTAGTAAATCTACCTCTCAGCCAGCAAGAATATCAAAACGAATACCATCAAATCTTAAAAACTGCAATTAAAAATGGATATGGAAAAAACCTTGTAGATAAAAAACTAAAATTATTCAAACTTCAAAAGAAATTAAAACAGATCACAGCTCTCACACCAATAAAACAAGAAACTAGATTTGCTAAATTTACTTACCACCCCTGGGCCACAAAAAAGTTCCAAAAAATATTCAAGAAATACAATATAACATTGGCACCAAAAAACAATTACAACATTAAAAACCTACTTCACAGTAATAATACTGATAAGATAAAACCAGAGGAAAAGTCAGGCATTTACAAAATTAAGTGTAAAGACTGTGAAAAAATTTACATAGGAAGGACAAAAAGGAACATAGGCACTAGAAAGAAAGAACACTTCAGGCACTTAAGATACAAAAATATTGATAAATCCGCAATAGCAGCTCATTTCTGGTCTGAAAATCATGAAATTGAAGATAGCACAGAATTACTAAAATACGTACAAAAACATAGTGAACTCGTCATATGGGAGAGGATATACATAGAAAAACATAAAAACCAACTAATGAACTTTGAAATCCCGCTAGAAGAGAATCCCACATTTCAGTTCATCACTAAATCAACAGATGGCAGCAACAGCCCCAGAATTACCCACACCGCTGGATCTAGCGTCAGTCGCACAAGAGCCGTAGATGCAAACGAAGATTTGCGAAACATGTCCTCAAAATAGGTACGAAAGTGAAGCAGATGTGTAAAAAATGCGACTCATCTAAAATTTAATAAAGTTAATCTCGATTAACTAAAGTGTAGACAAAAACTAGTGTTTGCAAGAATACCTGGTGAATGTTACTTAAACAGAGATAAGTACAGAAAGTCATGTGAATGTAACAAATCATAATTTGTTTTTCTGTTCTACAAAGCTAAATGAATCTGTAGGATTCTGAATGTCCTTTGCCACAATCCCTTACTGTTCAAGTTTACTAGCTTACTACCAGTTAGGGCCTAATGGCCCTTATAGGCCATGATTGATTCAATTTCCAGAGCAAATAGCATACATATACATAAATCTAGAGCTGGCAACCATGTCGAGAGAAACACACAGTGATATTACACCACTTTTTTCATTTAGTCACTTGCTGGAAACTTGACTACCCTCATAACATGAGGGACAAATGAATGTTATATTTTACTGACAGGTCTTGAGATTCAGTAACATTACTTTACAAGCTACATTCATGCACCTACCTGGTACCTTCTAGCTGTAAAGTAGCATTTATGCACGAAATGACTTGTGACAATTCATCCATAGGTAGAGAAAGTAACACTGACAGTTACATTAAAAAGCTAATAAAATATATGAAAGCTTCTACAGCAACTTTTATAACGGGGAAACTTGATTTCACTCAAGGTTCAACTTATAAGCAAAGGGAAAAGACAGTGGTAGAACCTTACTGGCTAGAGCAGGGGAAGCCAACCTTAAGTCTCTATGTAATGGCCCATCAAAGTATTTTGAATGGTCAAAATAACTAAAGGTTAAATTTGAACCTATTTATCATTAAAAACGATTCTTATTTTGAGTCTGCAAATATTAACAGATTTGATTAAAAATTCATTTTTTTCATTTCTTAGTCTGAGATTTATAAAAAGTCTTTGTAAAGATTTTGTGCTAAATTTTATACATTTTGTTTAACAATGCTGACATTACCAGGGTAATATCAGTTCCAGTGATGTGCTGAAATTTTGTCACACCGTACTTTGGTATGCCAATAAATCCAATGTAACCTTGGAGCACCCTTAAAAACCATATCCAAGCTGGATTTGAGGCAACATCTTTGGAATTTGTAGGTCAGTGATTGACCAACAAAGTCACTTGGACCAACATGGGCATTGCAGACCACTTACCATTAAATTGCCTGAATTTTGGAATTATGTCCTTTGAGAACCTTTTTTCTTAATTCAAGATCTTGTTCTAGCATCCTTATACCGATTTAGCTCTACATAAATTTGTAAGCAAATGTTTTCAGCCATGAGTGTTATTGAGAATACATTACACTGAAATATTAAATGTGCAGATCTAATATACCTTTTTCCCCTATATATTTTAAATTGCTTTAACTACATGGCCATATCAGACCCATCAGTCAGGAGATACCTCGTGTACTGTGTGTGGCAGAAGTTAGCCTTCTAGTTTCCCTGTGCCATACTTAGTTGTTTCATCTCATGTAACAGAGTCCTTAGTGCTAGGCAACTGTTTCTCTTTCTATATGCAATGAGTACATGCCAACTTTGGCACATGACTACAGAGGCCTTGTTGCCAGGCAACCATAGTTCTGCTATTTCACATGCTGAACAGATGCCACAGCACTTCTTATTACCATTTATTTTAATTTAGGAAAGTGAGATAGAAGACATAATGTGAACTTTGGGTTGAATTATATAAGGGTCAGCTGATAGGTCATGGGCCTCACATAGAGATGGCACCACAGGGCCAGTTTAACGAATAGCATCATATAGTTTAACTCTAGACTAGCTTGTATCCATAGTTACAGGCTATTCTTCAAATTCGGAAGTGTTCAAGGTCAGCCAGGCAGTGTGTCAAGTGTCACCGTGTCAGGCTGTCAGCTTGAAAATAAAGTAAATTTTGCTTGATGACATTTACTTGAGGGATATCAAAATTCATCACACGATCTTTATTTTTCAAAATAAATATTTTCTCCCAAACCACTACATCATTTGTTTCGTTCAACTGTTTCAATAATTTAACTTTTGGATTTATTTCATGTTTAGATGACCAAAAATGGTCAGCCACTGCCGATCTATCTGTCCATTTATATTTAATATTTCTGAAATGTTCCTTCGCTCTAGTTTCTAAATTACATTTGGTCCTACCAATATAAATATTATCGCAATCTAATTAGATTACTTGATAAATACCAGATTTTTTGCTGTTTGAAATTCTGTCTGTTTTAGAAAATTGTAGTAAATTTTTTATGCTGTATTTATTTCGAGGTGCCAATATTATACCAACTTCTTTGAAATTTTTTTGGAACTTTTTATTTGCCCATGGATGATAAGTAAATTTTTTGAAAAATAATAATGTTTTACCTTTTTAAGAGTGGGAACATCATTTACATTTTTTTGATATTTAAATTTTTCTAACCTTTTGTGTATAAAATCCTAATTAAATCCATTAATTAAAGCAGTGTTAATGCGTTTATATTCTGTATTAAATTCTGCCTTGTATGTTTATCAACCTGTAAATTAAATTATTAGAAACAGCAAACTTGTGTGACAAAGAGTTGAAACTTTTATTTTTTTATATAGTTATCAGTGTGAGTTGATTTCCTATAAATGCCAAAGTTTAATTTATTGTTATTTTTTATCTTTAGATCCAGGAAGGTGAGGTAACCATTGTTTTCAATTTCTAATGTGAATTTTATAGCTTTAACTTGCAAATTTAGAAGTTTTAAAGCATCATCTATGTATCTTTCAGGAACTATAGCAAAAATAGCATCCACATATCATCCACCTGAATCTAAAAAAAAAAGAAAAACAAAGACCCCATGAAAAGATCAGCAAGAAAAGGTGAAAGAGGACTACCCTGCTACTCCAGAAATTTGTTGGAAAAAATTCCATTGAAAGTACAAAAATTTTGGTCTAAACACATATTAATATGTTTCAAAAATCATCTATTGATTCCTTACTAAAATTAGGCAAGTGAGTCAACCTTGTATATACTTTGCTCCACTTACAAGTTTTTTATGAAGACTAGTTTCTGGGGACTTCTCCCCTATCGTCAGCTCTGTGGTAGACTCACAGAGCTGACGATAGGGGAGAAGTCCCCAGAAACTAGTCTTCATAAAAAACTTGTAAGTGGAGCAAAGTATATACAAGGTTGACTCACTTGCCTAATTTTAGTAACAATGGCACTCCACTTTCTGAAATACTTCTTTTTATTCTATATATTGATTCCTTATTCAAATCTATAGAATTCAACCACTTTTTTTTAAAAAACATTACAAGTTTTTCTCTGGGAATACTGGGAAATAGAGCAGTTACAAAGGAAACAAGCCTATCATTTTTTGACAATACTACATTGCTCATCTTGTTTATTAACTCAAGTGAATTTTTTATACTTAAGCTGTCAAATCTCTCAAACAGTCAACCAATGGTCCATGTCGGTTGTGGCATGTTGGTGCTGTCTTGTAACACTTTACGAAGCAACTACTCCATTCAAAGTGGGAGAACAGCAACGAATGAGCCATGCATTGGGTCTGATACTGTGGTACTGGTTTGCTTCTCTGGTTTTTTGAACTTTGAAGCATGAACCCACTTACCCATCAGAGACTACCAATAAGGGTAGGCCCACACTGATAATGTTCCATGGCACTTGCTCACCATTTTCCCTTTCAGTTTTCTGCTTTCCAAATTAAGCTTAACTTTTGGACAAAAGTATATTTTTAGAAACAAAAATCATCGAAGACTTCTATCCGTCTCTTTCTTTCTCTCTTTTGGCAAGCATCAAACACTCGCCTACACACCAGCTATGGCACTATCTGTCTCTATCGCATACACTGGCCACGGTCAACAATGCCTGTGACAATATTTACTTTTGAGAACTTTTTGGTACTTCTATATTATGGCGCTCGCTCACCATTTTCCTTTTTCAGTTATCTGCTTTCCATATTATGTTTAACTTTTGGACACTAGAGTATATTTAGAAAATATTTACATTTGAGATCTTTGATAGTTCCATATTATACCAGAAATACATTAGTGTATTTTTAGAAAATATTTAATTTGAGATCTTTCTCATACTTTCATATTACACCAGTCTTAACAATAAAACAAAAAAGCAAAATACAAGCACTGCAGCAATGTGTAACTCTATCGTCATCCATGCACGACTTCACATGTTGTTTTAAATGGGCCTTCCTTACTATTTATCATAAGCACATGTGACAGACTAACTGGGATTTGAACATTTACTTTGTGAATGTATCTTGTAAGTGTTAATCTTGACACAGTGTTATGCAAAGATATTTATGTTCTGTATCTTTCAAGAACGAGACATCCAAGATTTAAAAAAAGGATCTCCTACCCCAACTATCCTTAAAATTCTTCAAAAATGGCTATTATAATTATTAAAATATTATATATTTAAGGTATCTGGGACTAAGATTAATTTCTTGGAGTTTCTGTAAATAGCCTATGAAGTACTCATTTCTTAGGAATTACGTACAATTTTATGTAACTGTTAAACTAAAAGATATAGTAAAAAACTTATTACAGGAAAAGTATAGACCTCTTCAAAACTTACAATCTACTCCAAATATATTTTGAATATCAATATTTATAATATATTTGTTCTTACTAGTTTTCTTTTCATACTTGGTTATTTGTGTTTGGAGGAATTTAGTAACAGTGATTTCAAAATTAATCTCAGAAACTATTTGTAGTTGGTTTATTAATACTCGTCACTTACTTGTTACTAGTTTCAAAGGCATTCGCCTCCATTTTCAATCTCTTTCCAACTGGCATCTGTTGTTGTCTGCTCTCTCTGGTGGTGAAACTATGAACTACTTTGTCAATTACGTGATTTCACCAGAAATAAATATTTTGAGACTCCTTAAAATGAAGTCATTCTTCTAAATTGTATGTGTGCAAGCACACTTACAAATAGCACAAAAATTATCAAGAAAATTCTTCCCTATTTAAAGTAACTTTACATGGAAGGTTTTTCAAAATATTTAATTATCTTAAAAATGGCTAATAATTTTGAATAAAGTTGCACATATTGAGGATATTTACACGAGAAATTAAAGATATACCTTGAACTTTCTGGTAATAGCTTTTGATGTCCTTTTCATTCAGAAGGAATTTTGTACAATTTTGTGTAAGTGATATACGACGGCTGTTCAATAAAGAATGATCATAATTTTTTAACAGTCATAATTTTACGCACTAAAATTCAACCTTATTATATTCTATTAGCTTAATGTGAAACAAAAATGCCGTAGTAGTTTCATTGTTGGTACTCCTGGTTCCCGTCTGTGAGAACCAGGTAAGTTTAGACATGTTCAGTATCGCCTACCGCTGCAATGGGGGTAACATGCAGTTAAAGTTGATGTTAGAGGAAGATCCGGAGTTTCTTTCAAACATAATCAGTGCTGATGGAACTTAGCTACATCATTTTTATCCTGAGAGCAAATAGCAAAGCTCAGTGTGTAAATCTCCATCACCAACCCCCAAAAAAGCAAAAGTAGTTGCTTCTGCTGCGAAAGTTAGGTCATCTCATTCTTTGATATTCATGGAATGGTTTATCAGCATGTTGTACCTGCACATACATCAGTAACTGGACAATACTACAGGGATGTCCTGAAAACATTGCAAGTCCACATCAGGGGCAAAAGACCACATTTCCGTGAAGCAGGCTGGATGCTGCACCACGATAATGCGTGGCCACATATTGCCAATGTTGTTGCTGAATATCTTGCAAAAATCAACGTGAAGCACATCTCTCACCCTCCCTATAATGCAGATTTAGCTCCATGTGACTTTTTTCTATTCCGTAACTTGAAGAAACGCCTTCGTGGGAGGCATTATCCATCACCAGAAGCAGTGGTGAAGGCTGTGGAGGCAATTTTGAAGGATCTCTCAAAAAATGGTTTCCAGCATGTCTTTGAAGACTGGCAGAAACACTGGAACAAGTGCATCGGATTCAGGGGAGACTATTTTGAGAAGGATCATCAAATTTATGAGGATGAGTAACGGTACGTTGTCAAAAAAAATTGTGATCATTCTTTATTGAACACCTCTCGTACATTATGTGACATGGAAATAACATTAAACAAAGTATGCAGACATCTCTAAAGCATACAATTTATAGCACTCTATTTTTATTAAGTCCTGCCGAAATTAAGTTGTCATGGAAAGAGTATGAAGTTTTAATGCCAGTGTATAATGTCCAGTTCTTAAACATTGAATTATTGTTATTTCCTTTGCACACGTAATGAAATGTACCTATAATCTAGCTAATTCTGCAGAAACTTATCTCAATTAAATTGAAGTAGATATATAAATAAAACTTTATAAGAAGAATTTGTATATCAAATTAATAAACAACACTGCTGCATTACATTTTTTGCACTATTTTCATAATTCCCAAATACAGCACATAAAATATTCCAAACACATCTGAAATATAATGCTGTGAGTACCTTTACTATCGTATTACTAAATTTATAAAAATAGTGTTGTATGGAATGGCTGCACAATTGCTGTATGTAATGGAACATTATATGTAACTTTATATAACATATGTAACATTATATAACATTATAATGGAACATTAGAGGTAAAATCTGATATGTGGCATTCACTAGCTTTCATTCCTCTTCTTCTATGAACTATTCTAACAAAAGATTATTGTTCTATTACTTCTTGTTCGACAAACTCTGACTATAGATTTCACATCTCGTAGATGTAAGAACAATAAAGTGGCCTACGACGATAGATTATTTTTAAAAAGGTAATATATATTTGTATAGAACTAGTACTCGACATTCCATATAATGCTGGTGTTTACATTAATGTGTTTCATTAGGACCTTTCTAACATCCTTAGCTAATTTAAAAAATGTGGTACAATAAATTTCCTTGAAAATTCCATTCTCTTCACATGACCACAAGAAAAACAGAAAAGCAAAAAGGAATGCCAATCAGTGATTTAACACTTATAAAAAGTAAAATATTTGACAATTCAAATAACTAAGAATTTTCAGGAATGGATTAATTGAAGAAAAACATTTCAGATAAACTGCTTTGATAAGATTTTTATTTTTTTCTGTAACATAAAATTTTGCTATCTCTTACATATTACAAATTAAACAAGTCATTCAAAATGAAGAGGATTTCACATATTATTCTGACAAAATTCTTCTTTGACTGCCCTCTTTTACCACTCCATAGTATCAGGGTATTTCTGTTCCTCTTAACCCTTATGCGTACCTCTGGATCAGTGGGAGAGAATCCAGGATGGCTGGCCCCATAGCTTAGTCGTAGAGCACCTGCCTGCCATGCTGGGGATCCCGGGTTTGATTCCTGGCAGTGGGGGTGAGGATTTTTCTCCGACCAAGATAATTCCTCATCTTCTCCTGAGTCTGGAAGTATGAATGTGATTGCGAATGTGTGAATGATCTAATGATTAAAACCCAACGAATAGGAGTTAACACCTTCGATATGTTCCAAAGGAGAAGGCTGCCAATATGACCATTGCATAAAGGCCATATATTAAAGGCAGGGTATAAATGGAACAAATAAAATAAAATCCAGGATGGTTGATCAGCCCGATGCCTGGTATGAGAGTGTGGACAATGGATGACAGAATGAGGGCGAAATAAATGATGGTAAAGATGATGGAGCAATTGGATCAGTAAGAGAGAAAATCCAAGACGGATGACCAGCCCGATGCCTGATATGAGAGTGAGGGCGAGATGAATGATAAGATGGAGCAATTGGTGGAATGATGGTGGGGGAAACCGGAGGACCCAGAGAAAACCCGTCACAGGGCTGTGTTGTCCACCACAAATCTCACTTTGCAACCGCCTGGGATCAAACCCAGGCTTTCTTGGTGACAGCCAAGCAGTCTAACAACTCGACCATGGTGCAGCCTCTCACAAAATTCAACGTGCCTAAGTAAAATTTTATTTGGGATACAAATACCTTAGACATATGGTATTGTAATCAAATCTTCTAAGAGCTATTTCTAAAAATATAAAAATGCAATGTTTCCATGCGAAGGGTATTTTCTTAAAAGGCTTAAGTGTCACAAACACGCACACACATATACACACACACGGACCTCGTTCAAACTCGTATCAAACTTTCGGGTGATACATAATATTTCCTCTACTTATACATATAGTACACAGGACCTATCATCCTTTTCATAGACACACTAACCTAAGTATTATAATCTAACAATCTAAATTTTGATATTATATGAAACCCATTATATACAGCAGAAGCCACAAACTGATATCTATATATCTTGACCTAACGGTTTTGGAAACAAAGTCAGCAGGACATTTTAAGGTATTGTTAATAGTAAACAATATGCTCCCATTACACAACTACCATTTTCAAGCTCCTTTCTGAACAAAGTGGTTTCCCAACCACTACCTCCATGCAGGTCATGGGACGTCCCTACCATTGCTTTCTCACAGACTGTATTTTATAATGTAGCACATTTTTATTTATATATTAATGTTCCCTAGTGTCAAGTCATATTGGATAATGAATGAACCTGGTGAAATGAGCTCCAATAAGACCAGGGTCCGCAGAGCTTAAGAGTTACCTGACATTCATCTTTCAGGATAAGGAAAAACACCAGAAAAAGAATGAATGAATATAACTCACTGTAACTGAGATTCAAACTCGGCATCTGTTGAACATGAAGCAGACAAGCTACCACCTATGATACAGAGGGAGGGGGAATGTAACACTTGTGCAGATCATCTTCAATCTATTTGGTGAAATTTATGTAGAAGGAAAAGCATGGGCAGAAATCCTTAGAAGCTTTCTACAATCTTCTCCAACTGGTTTCTGTTTGCCCTGTATGGCCTCCCATAGCTGTTTTTACAGCAAGAAAGTTCTTAAGAGGAGAATGCATTAGTGTATGAAATAAAATAAATAAATCAAATGAACTGCTTACTAGTGCAACCTCCTTTTCTTTCCCCAGTTCTCTAAATAATAAAAAAAGAGCCCATCCATCTAAACAATTTTAAATGTATTGAGATTTAACTGTATTGGAACACCACAGTGAAGCGAAATAATTATTAATTTATAGATGAGTCGTATTTATTACACATTAACGTAAGTGAAGCCGATGTGTAATAAATACGACTCATCTATAAATTAATAATTTTAAATGTGTTCATTTTATTTGAAAATAATACTCTCCTTGCCTCATTTCTTTTAAAATAACAATACATTTACATGAATTTGTTTTGCATGTTAATTATTCTTCTTCTGTCCCAGTCATTTAAAATCAATAAATACATTGTTGAATACATTAAATGTGAAAGCAAGCAAATAATGACAAATTTATCACACTGTGACATATTGTTGTGGATTCCTACTACAGGCTGTCACTTTCTCTGCATAAGTGTGCCTATACCTCTAATTTCTCTCTGGACAAGTTTTCTTGTATTTCCTTTTCCCATGAAAACACTGGTGAGGGCACTTATGTCAGCAAACCAACTTCATCGGAAGGAAAGCTGATAAGAGAGGTTAAGTAAGCCAGAACCCTGATGGTTCACTATTGCTTAAGCATCAAACATTTGCTCCTAAAAGTTGATCTAACCAAAGTAGGATTTGTATAATTCATCACAATTTCTGACATCTGTGTAAGCTTAGATTAAGCAAACATATAATTAACCTACTAATCTTAAATCCATTTGCAAACTTTGCAAGCAACACGCTTTTTTTTTATGTAACCTATATATCTACAATCCTTGCAGAATATGTCTAAGATCAAGGAACGTCAGTAGGAATACTAAAATTAAAATATATACAACTGTACTGAGACCAATAGTAATGGATGGTTCAGAAAGCTGGGTGTTGACAATCAGAGAAGAACAGTGGCTATTACGGTGGGAAAGGAAGATTTTGAAAAATATATTTGGAGTGATAAAGGAGCTGGACTGATGGAGAATTCGGACTAACTTGGAGTTACAGTGCCTATTGGACAACCAAATATAGTAGTGAAAATTAAACAAGGAAGAATAAGGTGGATTGGCCATGTGCAGAGAATGCCGGAAACCAGTGTAATTAAAAAGATATTCATAGGAAAGCTGGATGGCAGAAGGAGAAGAGGAAGACCCAGGAAAAGATGGGTAGATGATGTAGATGACTTGAGAAAGTTGGGAATTAAAGGCTGGAGAAGAAAAGCAGAGGACCAAGTAGAATGGAAGCGGGTGGTTAGGGAGGTCAAGGGCCTACATGGTCTGCAGTGCCAACTATCAATCAATCAATCAATCATATATCTACAATCACATTGTACAATATTGCTGTAAAGCTACTTACCAGGTTGTATAAACTATTAAAATCAAAGTACACTTGTGTGTGTGTGGTTGTAGTTTTTTTTTTTTTTTTTTTTTTTACTTTGTATTGTATTGTGTTGTATTTGAATTACAGAATGAGCCAGACTCAAGGATATAGGATGTCATATAACCATGAAACCTGTTATTAGTCAGAATATATCTTGTTTAGTCTAAGCACAATCAATGTAATAGAGGAAAGTTAACACTAAGAGGATAAAGAAGATACAGTATTCCACTCTGTTATAAATACAGTAAATTCCTTTTATGGCAGGGCCAGGGACTGTGTGTGCCTGATTTACTGGTACTGCAGCGCACGGAGCATACATAAAATTGTTCATGACCTTGCTGTAAAACAATATAATGAGCACACACCTTCCTCAATTCCTTTTTGTTTCGGGTTACACAATAATTTCAAGGCTAAAGCAAGACCATTAATTATTTTATGGTGGAGTACAGGGATCTTTTTGATTAAAGTACAAGGAGTAACATAGCCTATGCAAGTCATTTGCAGTAGTAATGTGGTTGTATATCAGAGAATTACATTTGAAGATATTATAGTTATCAATTAACATATTTGTGAACATACAAAATTGACTTGTGGGTATCAAAATTCTCAATTCCTTCAACAATGATCTGCATGAATGACAAGTTCTAACACTACTAAAACCTTCTGGTGTTCTTTCTTGTAGGATGAAGATCCTCTAACTGTGTAGGTACTGAATTACCTCAGAAAAGAATACATGAGCTCATGATGGAATTAAAATAAGCATACTATAATTTTATATATGCTTAGGCTTTCACAGCTGGTGTTGATCCAAGAGGACATAGTTCTCCGGCATATAGACCATGGTCCAGTAGAATTACATTTGATTTTTGCCCATAACACTCTTGGGCATCTTCAAAAAAGTGACTCCTGGCGGGATTACAACTAAAGTAACTATAGAGTAAACTCTAATTGTAAACTAGCAGGGAGTGACCTTCACTGAAGATACCCATGGAGTTATGGGCAAAATGCCAGATGATAATTCATCAATTGGACCGTAGTATACAAGCTCAGAAATGTTATATTGAACTGTAATGTTCTCAGAATATTTTGATGTAGTAAGTTATACATGGATATTAAAGCAAAACAGGCTGAGCTGCATTTAGCAAAATATTTCTATTACTCCTTGTCTGCTCCAGATCATTTCTTCATCAATTTCTAATTCTAGAAATTTTATCAACCTGCATTATTTATTGTAACATCACAATAAAAAATATTCAATTTTGCAATAATTTTCTTTTTGGTTTAAAACTGAGTAAGTGATGTTTTATGCTAATATGGAGTTAATTTGTTGGCTTTGAGCCAAATGTCCAACTCCATGAATGTAGCGGTAGTTTAAGACTTCTTCCGATGACTGGTGTGATCTGCAGAAAGTATTATTTTGGACTGTTCATTGACATTAAAAGATAAATCATTTAGAAAAATGTCAGTCTTGGTGGCTCAGTTGGCCAAACACTGACCTAGTAATCCCAAGGTCATGGGTTCACACCCAGCCCAGCAGAATGTTTTTTTAAACATAGGTACTTAAAAGCATCTGCTCTGTGTCATATTTAGTAGCATGTACAAACGCTCTTTCAGGATGAAATTATGGCTTCCTAGGAGCACTGATATCATCCTGGCAGTTGAAACTATTAACAAATATTAACAGCCATTAATTCATTAATAAACAAAATATTTTTATTAATTTTTGAAAACAAGATATCCAATATTGACCATCTGAGGAGCTCCAAATTTAATTGAACTGATTCTAATTCTTGATTGACCAGTTTCATTTTTCCACTCAATATGTTAAATAAGAATCAAACCAGGTGACTGAGAAATTATCTAGGCTGAAAAAGTGTTATTCCTGTAGCATCAACTCATGATTAATACTACCAAAGCCCTTGGCTGAATTTCAGAAACTTTCTGCATTTAATATTTCACTGTTAAGTCTAAAAGTGGCATTATTAGAAGACCAACCCCTTCTACTAAAACTAAACTGAAATTATGTTAGAATGCTATTTTGATCAAGCACTTTCATAATACAATTACCTATATATTTGCTTTTTCAAAGATATTGAGTTAAGCAGAGAAGTGGATCTTATAATTTGAGTGTGTTTGCCTATTTACACAATGGCTTAACTATTAACTTTAATCTCTCTGGAAATATTCTTGACAAGAATGAACAATTAAAACATACGTAACAACAGAAGCAAACAGTGAAGTAATACAAATAATGCAACATAACAATTTGCTACAAACTTCACATATCTTATCTGTGAGGAATTTATCAATTTTTTAAAAAGATAAGTGAAGTTTGTAGCAAATTATTATGTTTTATTGTTATAATTACAAATATGATTATAGGCTTACTCAAATCATCTGAGCAGCATTTTGACTGCCTAGTGCTTATTTTACTCTTCCATTTTACTCCATAGAAAGTTAACTATTTTGTCAATGTTTAAGGGCAGAGTAGACTTTATTGTAAATAAGTTTTGAATATTATCATTACTGTTCTTTTAATACATTTAGTGCTGTTATATTTAGATCACTTTTGGTATAATCCATCTTAGATGAATTTGCATTCAGGAAATATATACTGAACGAAATTGTAACTTCAGGTTAATGAAGTACATTGCCTACAAATGTTGAGAAGTCATTACACTCTTTTGACTCCATCTGTTTCAGTTTTTATAAGTTTCCATGCAGTTTTGATGAAAATGCTTTTTTTTCCCTTCCCTTTTTTGCTGCCTTTTAAGACTTCCATTATGTGTTCTAAAACAGGATTACTAGTACTTTCTGATTTACAATTATTACTAATTCAATAATCTAGGGTTTAGTATTAGAAGGCTTTTCTGTGCCATTGGTTACCCACTCTTTAATTCTTAATTTCTGTACCACAAAGCTATTTTTCTTTGCTTCATAAGTTCCACTAAAATACATAAGTATTATAGTTTTACATTTACATATTTACTATAATAGACAGATTCCCAGTTGTATAGGCTTGAAATTACCAATAAACTTATATGAAGGGCGAGGAAGTTCATGCATTTGCATTTTTTTTATTGAAAACAAACTATTTTTGTGAACTATGAAATTTCTAGGGCTCAAGTGATTTTTATAGGGTATATAACTGCATATTTATGCTGTTTTAAGTAGCTGCATTATATTTAGTAAATAGTATGCTTATTTGGCATATTTTAGTATTATATTTTCATAAACTATGATCATTCAAGTGCTCATGTGATTCTTATTGGGCATATATGTAATTGCATAGTCCTGCACCATGGCATAGTGGGCTAAGACATCATGCTTTGATTCCCTGCTACGGAAAGCGGCCCAGGTTCGATCCCACACCTATAGGTGTGGATTTTAAGTCCCAGGTAGAGGACTAGTGGGCACTCAGCATTGTGGGGAAATTGAGAAGCTTATGATAGGTAACGTGGCCCAGTTCAAGAAAGCCAATTTTCCAGATGGGGGTGCCGAGATGCTGACCACATCTCCTCCCCATATCGGTTTCATGATCTCCCACTTTTGCAGTGCATATGTGGGCGTGAGGCTAGCAGTCGGGTTGGCACGCCTTGGCCCTCTATGGGCTGTCGCACCATGGGTTATTATATAATTGCATATAATTTTGTGCTTCATTGTATCATAGTCCTCAGTCATAGGAATACAATTGTACATTTATGCTCTTTTAAGTAACTGCATCATATTTAGTAAATAATATATTTAGCATATTTTAACACTTTATCTTCATGAATAATAAATTTTATAGTACTCCAACTGATTTTTATTGGATATATAATTGCACATTATGCTGTTTTAAGTAACTGCATCATATATACTAAATAATATATTGACATATTTTAGTACTCAAAGAGGAAATATTTTTTAAAATGAATTATTTCAGTTAAATGGTTAACTTGTCTTTTTGTGAACTTATGCTAATGAAAGGATCCCATTTTGCCTTAGGAAAGTGAATAAGGCAGTGTCTTGACTGAGCAGTCACTGCAGCCAGTTTGTTTCTGACAATTGACAAGTTGGTATGAATACAGACAATATTAACAATGCTGAAGGTGAAACCAAGTAATGCATGCAGACTTAATGGTTTACAAAGTGAATTTTCTGGTGATCTTATCAGTATAGGTGGTAGTGGCTCATACGAGGGTCAGCTGTTAAGTCCTGGGCCTCACATAGAGATGGCACCACTGCGCCAGTTTGACGAATAGCATATAGTTTAACTCTAGACTAGCTTGTATCCATAGTTACAGATCAATAGCTTGTTTAGTTTTTGAATGACAGCATTTTAAACAAGACAAGTGTAAAGGTTTCACAAAAATGGAGTATTTGAAAAACAAGCAGTGATTAAATACTTTCATTTCAAAGGCCTAAAGAAATCAAAGAGGAAATGGACAAGTACACAGAAAGACCCTGCCACTTCATATACAATGATTAAAAGATGAGTTGCAGAGTTTAGAACACTAGTGATGAGCTAATTCTGGATGCCCTGTGGAAATCACAACTCCAGAGATCATTGAAAATATTCATTGTTTAGTACTCGAAGATCCCAGATTAAAGTTGTTTGAGATAGCAGAGGCTGTAAGCATATCAAAAGAACATGCAGGTCATATTTATAAGTAATGTTTTAGGCTTTCACAAGGTCTGTGCAAGATGGGTGCTGCATTTGTTGCCGCCTGCAAAAAAAAAAAAAAAAAAAAAAAAAAAAAAAAAAAAAAAAAAAAATCTGTTTCTGTTAAAAATTTAGAGCTTTATTGTAAAAATTCCTGGCCATGGTTAAAACGGATACATCACTACAGTCCAAAAAGTAAATGACAGTCAGAACAGTGGATTGTGTCAGGTGAACGAACTCCAAAAAAGGCAAAGTCAATTTTGTCAGCTAACACAGTTATGGAGAGTGTTTTCTAGGATGCACAGGAAATTAGTTTTACTGATTACTTAGAAAAGGGTAAAAGTATCACTGGTGACCGCTGCGCAGGCTTAGTGCAACATTTGAGTGATGAGATGAAAAGAAAAAGACCTCATTTGGCAAAGAAAAAAAATCTGTTTTTTTCACAACAAAGCTCCAGCCCATCGTTCACTCAATGCAATGGGAAAAATGAACGAATCAAAGTTTGAATTGCTGGAACATCCACCCCATTCACCAGATCTAGCACCCAGTGACTACCACCTGTTCCCAAATATCAAGAAATTTCTTGGAGGACAAAGATTTCACAACAACGAAGAAGTCATTGATGTGGTAAACATCTATTTTGAGGACCATGATAAATCACAATAGATAGATGGTTTAATTAAATTAGAACACTTATATGACAATTGTATTAGCCTTTCAGAAGATTATGTTGAGAAATAAAGAAAAACATATTTTAATGCTTTTTTTATTCTGAGGCCTGGGACTTATCAACCGATCCTCGTACTTTAAGGCACATGAAAAAAAATATTGGGAGTGAAAAATTGTTTCAGGTTGTTCAACATATTAATACCGCAAAACACAAGGAAATATTTTGTTTAAAAAAAAAAAAAAAAAAAAAGACAGAAATGTCCAATGTCTACTAGTTGAGTGTATGGGAAGCAGAGTTACACAGTTTCCATATGACCTTTGTGGGGCATTCCTGGCAGCTGATATACCTTTATAGAAAATAAATAACCCAATATTGCATAATTTTTTGAAAAGTATGCAACATGCCTGAAGAAACATCTTATGTAAACATACATCCCTTATTGTTACAACAATGAAAACTAAGTAACAAACTAATTGCAATACAAACTAAGTTAGCAAATGAGTTTCTCTGGATCTCAATAGATGGAACAACTGCTGCAGAAGGATATTTTATGGCAAATGTAATAGTGAGTGTTCTAAATCAGCAAGAGACAGGTGTGCCCTATCTCATAACTTGCTCTCAGAAATTACTAACATTGTATCATCAAGTCAACTTGTGATTGACTATGAAATTAATATGGCCTAGTGCTATAAAATATGACAATGTACTTTCATTGTAAAACAATGCAGCAAACTGTAGGACCAAAGAAGGGAAAACATTAAGATAAAATTTTCCTAAGAGGATTAATTTATCCTTTGTCTTATCCATGCCCTTCATTGCATTGCAGAAACAATCAGATTATGTTTTCCTAAAGTACATAACTTAATAATTTCTAGAGTGAAAAAGGTATTTCTTAAATCTGCACCTGTTCAAAAATATGATGCTTAATATTCCATTACCACGTCAACCTATTTTAACCCTTTGGGGGAGTTGGATAACAGCTGCATTGTATTATTCTGCACATTTAGAGTCAGCCAGAAAGGTTATTAATTCATAAAAATCAGATGCTGTTTCTACTGATATAACACAAAAATGTTCTCTCAGATTAAGAGCTTGAAGGAAATCTTGCCTTTATATTAACATATTATTCCAATATGCCTGCACAATGAAAACCCTGGAAACAATAGGAATTCTCTTAAATCAGTCATTAAATGTGTTTGATACTTTTTGGTTTGGTGTCCATTCTGATAACGTAGGGGAGAAAATAAAAGATAAAGTAAACTAAGTTATATTCATATGCACCTACTTCTTAGCAATAAATGTAAGTTTCACACCCACATACATCTTTAAATATAATAATTTTAGGGCATATTTCTCACAATTTAATGGCACACTTGCATGCATATTGAGAGCTTTTAGAGTATGAACTTCCTAACCCTGCTTATAAGTAATTGTACATCAAGTTCTGGCACGCCAATTTTAATGGGTATGACTTTATATTGTGGCACTTCTATTTTTCTATAAATATGTTATCAATAACGGTTGCCAAATTTTAAGGATCTTTATTGAGAAATATTTATATTCAAGATTAAATAAATATGACAGGAATGTTAATTTTTCCTTGGTGGCATCATCATTCTTATTTAAATTAAAATTGCCCCAAACTATTTGATTAATGTTGCTACTATAAAGTGATGTAATTAATGTTTGTAAATTATTTAGAAAATAGCTGCAATTACCTGCTGGTGATTGGCATATAGTTAGTAAAATAAAAACCTCATTAATTTCTAATTGAATGGCACTGCATTCTAGATATTGCTCTTTACAGCAAGTTGTCTCATAACTGCTACTGCATCTCAAGTGATTTCTTATAAGACTACTTATACCACTACCATGAATGCAGATATACAAACAGATATTAAAGACATTTATATTTACACATTTTAGTTCTGCCTTAACATGTGGTGCTGTTACAAAAATTACTGTCACTGTATGTTTCTAATCTTCAATTAATCTACTTTATTTTTTGGCCTCTTATATTCTGATGAAATTACTCACTGTCCTCTTTTCATTTTTGCTTCATCTATTCAAACTATCGACCAGCATTTTCAAAAGCAAAGAAACAAAACTTTGTCATCATTAAAATGCTCGTTGATTAGTTCTCAAGATCTGTTTAACCAACCTTTAATGCACTATCCGGTATTTTTTTTAGGAAAATACATTCACCCAGCTCAAAGCGATTTCAGAAAACTTAACTGCTTTAACTAATAATTACGATATTTCTAATAATTCCTGAAATGCTCCTCAAATCTCTTTGGTTACCAGAATGTCCATATTCCTTAATTATAACGAAATTCTGTAGTTTAAAATACAGCAACATTACTCTAACCTCAAAATAAAAGCATTCTCTGCAATGTCTTATTGATACTCACATATTACGGCTTTCCAGTTTCATGATGATTAGCACCTTAAATACGAATATTTATTATTACAAAAATACATGTACACACTTTTCACACAGAACAGTTCACATAACAAAAGGAAAATTCTATATCCACACACGTGAAATTGGCTTCTGCTCAACGTCAGTTTAGCCAACCACCACGCCTCAATACAAAAATTTTCCCATGAATGAGTTCAATTTCACCAAAGAAAAGGACTGACACAGAATAGGACTGCAGAGCACGTTTTGAAATTCTACGTAATTGTAGGTATTGGTCTTTCTCAAGTGTGTGCCTTTATTTCTATTTAAATGAATTTTCCACATAATTAGAATAAGAATCACGAACATGCATCCCTGACAGCCAATATTAATTAATGTTCAAAATTAATCCCAATTTCATTTTTTTCCCAAACCCAGTAATATTCAAATAAGTTTGATTTTTTTTTTTTTTTGCCCTATACACATAAAAGAGAATTATTATATAAAAACGATTGGAAATATCGTTGGCACAGAACATTAACATATCAATAGCGTCATAACTTTAATATATCAATCCCACAATTTCCAAGCAATATCAATACCCCTTATTTAGTTTTGCAACCGAAATTACATATACACTTGATGCGTGTATTTTATAATGTTTCGCTATATGCGTCTGCTAATTAGAACACCTTAAGTTTTCAAAAAAAAAAAAAAAAAAAAAAATGCCCTTGTCTTCATGGTACGCGCCTAAATTTTAATGACAACACCTAATTTTTATTTTACCATTTACTTGAATTGGTATCGAGGCAAGTATAACATAACATTGGTGTTTTTGAAGTAAAGGAACACACAGATTACTAATCAAATTAATATAGGTGCTAAATTAAGGGTCCTGGGACTATTATTTCTGTTTTCTTTAATTGGTGTGATGAAGTTCTATGCACGTTTGTGAATAATGTGACATAACTAACTGTTCAGCTAGTTACATTACAAATTGTAATAACGTCGGAAAATGAATAAAGACGATGGGAAATGAGGGACCTTACTTCAACTCTAATTGCCCTTCATAATTTACGTCCTTTTTCCAGGTGCGCTAGATCTGACTTGCAATAACCGATGTGTGTGGCACTAACAATAGATCTAAAACGTATGATCAAAACTGAAACAGGGAACTCAATCTGAGCGACTGCAATAATATATCATCTTAAGCTCCAGTTCCTATGTATTGTCCCTGGCTAAAGACGTGGAGCTCCAGCTGCTAGGACCTCAAATTTTTGAAAAGAATGAATTGGCAATCGCTTTATTAATTTACAACTAAATATTTTGTATTCAACCTTCTTACAAAAGTTTATTATTATTATTATTATTATTATTATTATTATTATTATTATTATTATTATTATTATTATTATTATTATTATTATTATTATTATTATTATTATTATTATTATTATTATTATTATTATTATTATTATTATTATTATTATTATTATTATTATTATTATTATTATTATTATTATTATTATTATTATTATTATTATTATTATTATTATTATTATTATTATTATTATTATTATTATTATTATTATTATTATTATTATTATTATTATTATTATTATTATTATTATTATTATTATTATTATTATTATTATTATTATTATTATTATTATTATTATTATTATTATTATTATTATTATTATTATTATTATTATTATTATTATTATTATTATTATTATTATTATTATTATTATTATTATTATTATTATTATTATTATTATTATTATTATTATTATTATTATTATTATTATTATTATTATTATTATTATTATTATTATTATTATTATTATTATTATTATTATTATTATTATTATTATTATTATTATTATTATTATTATTATTATTATTATTATTATTATTATTATTATTATTATTATTATTATTATTATTATTATTATTATTATTATTATTATTATTATTATTATTATTATTATTATTATTATTATTATTATTATTATTATTATTATTATTATTATTATTATTATTATTATTATTATTATTATTATTATTATTATTATTATTATTATTATTATTATTATTATTATTATTATTATTATTATTATTATTATTATTATTATTATTATTATTATTATTATTATTATTATTATTATTATTATTATTATTATTATTATTATTATTATTATTATTATTATTATTATTATTATTATTATTATTATTATTATTATTATTATTATTATTATTATTATTATTATTATTATTATTATTATTATTATTATTATTATTATTATTATTATTATTATTATTATTATTATTATTATTATTATTATTATTATTATTATTATTATTATTATTATTATTATTATTATTATTATTATTATTATTATTATTATTATTATTATTATTATTATTATTATTATTATTATTATTATTATTATTATTATTATTATTATTATTATTATTATTATTATTATTATTATTATTATTATTATTATTATTATTATTATTATTATTATTATTATTATTATTATTATTATTATTATTATTATTATTATTATTATTATTATTATTATTATTATTATTATTATTATTATTATTATTATTATTATTATTATTATTATTATTATTATTATTATTATTATTATTATTATTATTATTATTATTATTATTATTATTATTATTATTATTATTATTATTATTATTATTATTATTATTATTATTATTATTATTATTATTATTATTATTATTATTATTATTATTATTATTATTATTATTATTATTATTATTATTATTATTATTATTATTATTATTATTATTATTATTATTATTATTATTATTATTATTATTATTATTATTATTATTATTATTATTATTATTATTATTGGTGGACATTAGGATCTACTCTGTATACCTAAAATAAGTTTCAATTTTATTTGTAAAGTGAATCAAGTTGTAATAAAAACCATTTACATATATTACATTCATAGAAATGCCTAATACTACTATAGTTTTCTTAAAGCAGTTTTTACAAATTATTCTTAAAAGTCGTTATCTTCATACTGGTCACTTTAGACTGTGACTTTGTGGGTTCGTGGAATTGAAGGTCGAACTCGCGGAGATTAAAATCGTTCTTTCCTTCCTTAGAAACACGCTTCCTACACCTCTTCATAATACGTACGCAATCTTCCAGTCTGTTCAATAGCACTGCGCTCTTCACGCCTACCTGCCAAGAACTAACTCCTCCAGCCCAACGCATCGCTTATATACGCACTAATTGCCGAATCCAGAAGCATCCCGGCTTGACGGAACATCATGGGTTTTCCAGACGTCAGGGGGAGGGGAAAGAGGCTGTCCAGTGACTTGTGGTATTTTTCTCCAGCCCCCTCAACGAGCGCCAGCCAGTCTCATGGGTAGGCGTGTCTGAACGCTTTCCGTCTCCCACCCTACCTACAGCTGCTTCTATCTTGCCTTCCGATTATTAGGTGACACTGCTCCCTCCTCAAAGCTGGTCATCCCAAACAGCTGCGTCGCAGTGGACCAGGCGATCAAGGTGTACCACCAATATATTTCCTCGGGGCATCTTCTGGATGCGGTAGACCACGTCGTTAATCCTCTTCACCACCCGGTAGAGTCCTTGCTATGGCTGCTGAAGCTTCGGGCAGCGTCCTTTTGTCCGGGTAGGGCGGCACAACCAGACCAAATCACGTTGCTGAAACCCTGGCTGTTGGCTTGCCTGTCATATCGGGGCTTCATGCGGTCGCTCGTCTTCTGGATATTCTGGCGAGCCATCTCGTGCATGTCGTGGAGGTGGTCCACCAGGTTTCACACATACTCGGTTGCTGGCTATTTCACTTTCGGAGGGCTCCCAAAAACCAAGTCACAAGGAAGGCGTAACTCTCGGCCGAACATTAAACTGGCTGGCGTCATCGCTGTGGTGACGTGTGTTGAAGAGCGGTAGGCCAACAAGAACAGTGGCACCTTGACGTCCTAGTCTCGCTGATGGCTGGCCGCGACCATCCTCAGGTGTTTTTCTAAGGTCTTGATATACCATGCCATCCGACTGTAGATGTAGGGGTGTTGCTCTCTCCAGTGCCTCCCTCATTAGGTTGGACTCAAAATTGGTACCCTGGTCGCTGTGGAGCTCTAACGGCACCCAATATCGGCAGAACACTTGCTCCACGAGGCAGTCTGTGATTGTCTTTGCCTCCCGGTTCGGGATGGCATACACCTCCGGCCGCTTGGGGAAGTAGTCCACGACCACCATCAGGTACTTGTTGCCTTGGTCGCACACTAGGAATGGTCCAGCTATGTCAAACGCGATTCTTTCGAATGGCGCTTCGACGTTGTACTGCTGCATGCGACCCCGGCTCTTAGTCTGGGATTCGCCGCGAACACGTGGCATTGAAAACACCATTTCTCAGCATCTTCTTGGAGCCTCAGCCAGTAGTAGCACTGCCGAAATTTATCAATCGTCCGGTTTGCTCCCAGGTGCCATACTGAGGCGCAGGCATGTAGTTCCTCCAGGGCCTCCGAGATCTTGCTTCGGGGAAGTAGCAAGTGTTCTCTGTGCGTCTTCCCAGCGGATGATTCCCATAACCGGAACAGCGCGCCCTCTCTGATTTTCAGTGAGTCCCATTGGGCCCAGTACGATTTGTATGTGGCGCTTCTCGGTGCGAATGTCCTCCAGCTTGGTCTTGTCCCTGCCTCCACTTCTCTCAAGAGTGGCCCCAAGTCTGCGTCAGCCAGCTGCTCCCTCCTCAGGCCTGCGCTATCCCAGCCATCCGCAGGCATTGTCGTGATCATTCTGACAGCTGCGGCATGCTTCTTCTCTTTCACTCTTGTGAATTGGCTGCACTCCTCGGGGCAGGATCTTCGAGACATGGAGTCTGCGTTACCGTGGCTCTTCCCTCTACTATGTTCAGAGGTGAAGTCGTACTCCTGCAGCCTCTGTACCCAGCGTGCTGACTGGCCTTCCAGGTTCCTAAAACTAAGTAGTCAGGTTAGGACGAAATGGTCAGTCCTCAGTTGGAATGGCTGACCATACAGGTATTTGTGGAAGTTCTACAAGGTCTTTACCACCGCCAGTAATTCTCGTCGGGTGACGCAGTAGTTCTTCTCTGCCTTGGATAGCGTCTTGCTGTAGTAGACTATCACCCTCTCGAGGTCGTCCTGGACTTGGGATAGGACGCCTCCAACACAGCGGTCACTGGCATCGGTGTCTACAATGAAGGTACCACTGGTTGTGGGAATCCCAAAATAGGAGCACTGCACAGTGTCTTCTTTAGCTGCTGGAAAGCGCCTACGGCGTCATCCGTCCACACATAAGGTCGGTGTTCCTCTGTCAGGCGAGCGAGGGGTTTGGCGATGTTGGAGAACCCCTTTATGAAGCGACGATAATAATTGCACCGTCTCAGGAAACTGCGCAACTCTCGCTTATCCTTTGGGTGAGACCAATCTCTCACAGCTTGTGTCTTCTCCGGGTCTGTGGGCACTCCGGTTGCTGAGACTATGCGGCCCAGGTATTTTACTTCCTTGCGGAAGACCTGGCACTTCTCGCGTTCAGGTTCAGCTTGGTCGACTGCAGCCTCTGTAGCAACTTTCTCAGGTTTTCCAGATGGTCTTCGAAGGTCTTGCCGACGATGAAGATGTCCAGGTATAGCAGGCAGGCGTCATATGTTAATCCTCTCATTACTGGTTCCATGAGGCCCTGGAATGTGGCTGGTGCGTTGCAGAGGCAAAAGGGCATAACGGTGAACTATTAGAACCCTTGGCCCGTCGAGAATTCAGTCTTCTCCTTGTCTCTTGGGTCCAGAGTTACCTGCCAGTAACCCGACTTGACGTCCAGGGTCGACAACCACTGTGCACCAGCTAGCGTGTCCAAAGTGTCACATATCCAGTACCGCCGCTTGTTTGGCCAGCGGGACGCGTCTAGGTGGTTCTCGAATAGGACTAGCGTCTCCGGTGTCAATTCGCTGAAGCACTCGGTACTTGCGGCCATAGTCGCAATCGCCTTGGCTGAAGACGCGCTGGTGATGTCTCAGCAGTTGTCAAATTTTCTCCAGCTGTTCTGCGGTCAGGTGGTCGGCTGCCCTCCTCAGTAGGCCTTCCAGCCGGGGCCCCAAGTGTTGCGACGGCACCGGCTCCTCAGTCGTGTCGATTGCTGTCACGCTGAGCACGGGCTCGCACGTTGCCAACTCCGTCCCAGACTTGATGTCGTTATCAGTGTCCGTCAGGTTAAACAGCCTCACTGGCACCTCCTCTCGGCACGGCAATAATGTTCTGGCTACACATAGCCCGTGAACAGGCGTCTTCTGATCCAACATCATGTTCCTGGTTCGCTGGCCTTCCAGTCGCGCCGTCACCACCACCTCGCTCCACGCGGGGACAACCACGTCTTCGTTCAGGACGACCCTGCAGATTCCAAGGCGCTCTTCGGGTTAACGAAGTATGACCTCTTCTCCGTTAAGCCGCAGGATCTTTCTGCCGACGTCGACCACCGCCTCGTGTCTCCTGAAGGCATCCAGTCCCACAATTACCACCTCAGCCACCTTCGCGACGAACACCTATAGACGCACGACACTCCATCCCAAGGTCAGCTTCAGCAGAACCTCCTTCTCCACAGGCTAGGTGTCGCCCGATGCCGTCATCAGCTGGCATGGTCGGCTGGGCATCCTCGATGGCAAACTCCTGGCTATGTCAGGTCTGATGATGGTCACGGCTGCCCCGGCGTCTACGACCACGCGGCATGGCTTCCCTCTCACTCAACCGTCCGCGATGAGGCTGTCATCCATCCGTCGGCTGACGGCGCGCAGTGTCACTCGAGGGAATGGTGATGTCGCCGTCAACGTGCCCCTCGCCACGCCAGGCCTTACTTGTTCTTCCGGCTTCTCTTTCTGGTGTCGGCAATCTTTGTCTAGGTGTCCCGGCTGTCCCCACCCCCAACATGAAATTAATGCCCACATACAAAAAATGAAATTGATATCAGATGTGTTTTATAATAAACCCTTAATTTACACTATGGACGCAAATGCTAAATCGGCTTTATGGTGGAGTAAGCATCCTGATGTAAGAGGTAAAAATTAGTGGAGGTGATAATGGAATATAATCTAGATATCATAGTAAACCACTAAATCCATATACTTTCCAAAATAGGGCTGATGCCCAAGAAAACATTGCTATCACGTTACCTAGAGGGCATGTTAGTGAAAAAATAACTAATTGGAGAGTGGGACAGGAACAGACTACTAGTGATCATAATATAATATACTTTGATCTAGAAATATTGAAAGTAGGAGGAATCGAGGACATGAATGGAAAGATGAGATATTCACTTAAGAATGCAGACTGGTCAGATTAAGAGATACTTTAATAATGCCAGAAAGGATACGTCAAAGGGATGATATAAGTCGAAAAGCAAGGGAACTGACAGTATCTATTCAAAACGCTATGGGTGAAACGCTGAAGAAAAGGACTCAAATAACTACTCCAGATAAAGTTTGGAACGATAAACTGCAAAAGATTAGGAGAAAGGTCAGAAAAGCTAGGCGACACTATTAAAGTAAAATGGCAAACATTTATTGAAGATAACTTAAAAGCAGATACTTGGGGTACTCCATACAAGATAGTTATGGAAGGGATGGCAGCTCCTAAAATTATCTCTTCTGTAAGAAAAGCAGATGGAATCTATACTACTTCGTATACTGAATCTATTAATCAATTACTGAAGATAATGTTACCTGCAGATAGCATAGAGCATGATGTAGAAGGTCATCAAATAAAACGACAAAAGTATCAGGAAAACTATATAAATGATAACGTAATTTATCCTTTTGATTTAACAGAAGTCCAGCTGGTCATAAGGGATCTAAAAGCAAGAAAAGCACCAGGACCTGAGAATATATGCAACGAAGTTATACAACAATTAGGAACTGTAATCGCTCCCTGTCTATATGATCTATTGAGTGAATGCCTTGTTCAAGGAATAATACCGTATTGTTGGATGGAAGCTGATATAGTCATCCTAAAGAAATCAAAGGATCATGACCCAGCTAATCCAAAATCATACAGACCAATTTGTCTGCTCAACTCCCTAGAAAAGATTCAAGAAAAACTTTTGTATAAAAGAATTCTGGAGTATAGGATGATGCTGGGCATGGCAGAAAATCGTTTTGGTTTTAGGAAGGATAGCTCCCCTGAAGATGCTCTAAAGTTTACAATAAACATAATAAATAAGCGCAATAAAAATACATAGTGGGAATATTTGTGGATATTGCCGGAACTTTTGACAACCTGTGGTGGCCGCAATTATTTCAAATTATGAGAGATCAGAAATACCCGAGATGACTAAATAACTCTTTAAAAGATTACTGTAATAATAGAAGTGTAAATGTAAAGGGTGACAATCACACCACAGTCTGAGAAATTACAAAAGGTTGTCCACAGGGACCAGTCCTTGGACCGATGTTCTGGGACATACTCACAGAACCGATTATACAACAGCTGAAAGCCTCTAGTAATACTCTGAAAATTGCGGCCTATGCAGACGATCTCTTGTTATTAGTGGAAGGTGATAGCCGCGTGGAGTTAGAAAGAAAAGTCAATTTAACTGTGGAACAACTGCCTTCTTGGTGTAAGGAATCTAGATTATCTATTGTACCACAAAAATCAGCATATAGTCTATTTAAAGGAGCCTTAAAAAGAAACCCTGTTAGCAAAATAAATAATGAAAATATTAAAAGGAGCAAAGTTATTAAATATCTAGGAGTACTTTTAGATGAAAAAAGATAATATGATAAACGTCTAAACGAAGTAACAAATAAGGCTAGGAAAATAATGATGAAATGATCAACATTAACCACAAGGACTTTTAAACTACCTACGGATACAGTAAAAGTGTATCACATGAGCTTTATGATAGGGATAATTGGCTATGGAGCTAAAATATGGGAAAATGGATTAAAATATCATAAGTATATTAAAATAATTAGAAGTGTTCAAAGACAAGCTTTAATAAGATACTTAGGGGTCGTAACAACACCAACTTTAGCTCTGTTTAGTATGTTTGGCAATTTGGCCTATAGACTTAGTAATAAAACAGAGAACAGCAAATTCTTCGCTCAAAAGAAAATATTTCTTAAAAACTGAACAAGTTATAGGTGAATATTTTGGGAATAAAGCAGAAATATAGGAAGCTTTTAAGAGATTGGCAACATGAATGGGTTACATCACTTCAAGGAAGAAGAACTTATAGTTTATATCCCAGTATAAATGAAATATTAAAATTAAAAGATATAGTACCAACAAGATTAGGTATCCAATACGGGACATGGACCATATAATGTGTATTTTAAGAAAATTGAAAGGCCTGACACTAGCAATTGTGATCGATGTAATTTAGAAGACACTCCAGAACGCGCCCTATTTGAATGTCATAAATATGATGAAATTTTACGCGAGGAAAAGAAACAGGTAGAAAATAAATATGTTTGGGACGTAGTTAGAAATACAAATGACTTCAAAATACTTGAAAAGGCAGCAGGGAAGGTTTCCACTATAATTATGGAGAAATATAAACAAGGTACAAGAGAACATCATAACCAAGTACTACAGGCCGGCGTTCGAAATCAGTCACCACAAATTAGAAGATCTGAGAGAGTTAGACAATGCAATAGGATAGTAACGTGAGATTTAATAAATAAAAGTTTGTAAAAATTCTTTCTATATATCTTTTGTGTTTAGTTTACCTTGCAAATGTAAAGCTACTGATTGTAGCTAGTTATGATAGTTTTTGTAATGCAACTATAACACGTATCTGCAAAAACAATTTAATGTCTTAATGTAAACTTGTATTGGAAATAAGAAAATAATTAATATTGTAAAAATAGGTCTCGGTATAGTTTCAAGATGCCGAGACATAAATAAAGCAGAATTTATTTATTTATTTGTCCACACCCCCAACACTTGCCAGTAGGTCTTCGCCGGCGTTCTTTGGCTGGCCTTCGGTCTCCCGTGTAGCGGATACTCCTGGTCACATGGGTAGGCGTGATCTAAACGCTTTCCATCTCCCACGCTACCTGCCAGCTGGTTCTATCATTTCTTCCGATAATCGGGTGACATTACTAATCGAGATGAACGTGTACAGAGATAATGGAATAAAACGTTTCTTTTTTTCTTTAAAGTGGCCTCACCAAACCGTATCGATAATCCGCTGTTCAAAATTGCCCTTGAAATTACCTACTCCAGTGAATAGCAAGAACCACCCCGCCATCTTTGTGACGGTAACTCAGCCGGCACAGCAGCCGTCTCTGCTGCATTATGTACCTGCAGAATACTGAATCTGGTACTTTTGCGAAGGATGTTCACTCCTAGGCTTCTGTAGGGAAGGGGAACCGTCACATTCAGCTGCCGTGGTGCAGGCGCTGAGGACCCTGAGCACTCGTGGTACCTCTGGCATTACTAGAGGAACCTCGGGCCGAACTGCCGAGCCCCTCCCGTCGGGTAGTCATTCGGATTGGGTTGGACTCGAGGGGGCAGTCTGTTCCCGACACCCACGGGGAATTGGGTACCTCCGGCCAGGCTACGGCCGCCCGGAGAGGGTTGCCTAAAAAGTCCCGGGTACTAGCCTGCAAAGCTAGTAGAAGGTGTGCTAGATCACCAGGCGGTCCCACCGAGGTTTTCGGTAGTCTTCCCTGTGGGGTTGACGCGCGTAAGTGGCGTATCCACTCCCATCCCGTCTTGTCGTTGTACTCAGCGGGGGAGGCTTTTTAAGAAATCAGGTATTGCCCTATGGAAATAGCACCGGAGTATTCATCGCTCCCGGGTAGAAGGAGGCCCGGGTCCTTGATCCTACGGGTCCAGGACTAATGGGAGTAGATCCTCTGCACATAACTGTCCTAAAATCCCTGTGGCTGCTGGACTCAGACGACAGTATCATGGATTTGGGTTCCAGGATTTCATGAGATTTTAGCAGGGGGGTGGCATTGGCTAACTCGGGTATGACAGACATAAAGATGATGGTGCTGCCAGGCTGGAGACAGCCAAAGGTGTGTGAGTCTGTACCTGAGCTTGTTAGTCTTTAACAACTTAAAGGCGAAATATGGTATTTTTAGGGTGACGGTTGAGGAGATGAACACTGAAGTGACACACGCTTTAATCCAGGTATTTAAAACTTCATACCCACTGCTTGACTTAATAAATCCCTATTAAATCTGCGTCAACTTCGTATCCCCTTATTGCGCTATAGCCTCCGCGTGTCACAACGCGTCCAAGTATGACGCGGTTATGCCATTCGGTGACAGTGTATCTCACTTCACACCGCATAATATTCCGTAAAATGTATTTTATCGTAATTTTATATCCTCAGTTCTGCATAATTACCAACAGGAGATTTACAGCCTTGGTACCACGGATATTTTAGTCTTACAAACGTCAACTCGAAGAGAGATTTCTTTGAGTTGGCAAAGAGAACACATGACTCACTGCAGAGGTCATCAGAAGTCAACTATTCTTAGAAGATTCTCCAGTTGCAAGCTGATTGGCTTACACTGGAATGGTGAGCAAGTTAATCCAATATAATGTTGTTTCCGGGGTTGAAGGCCGTGGTCTGGAGGATGAAAGCATATCTGACGTTTCGCTCGTAACTCCGTCGGGCATCTTCAGAGATTGTAAGTCTTGTCTAAGTCTTGGAGTTACGAGCGAAACGTCAGCTATGTTTTCATCCTCTAGACCACGGCCTTCAACCCCGGAAAGAACATTCTGTTGGATTAACGCCGTCCGTGAAAGTCTAAACATGTACGGTGAGCAAGTTGATTGGTAGTTGATTTATTGCTCCTGATTGGTCGCTGACACCATCAATTTCCGGAACTATTTTGTGCTTCCTGACGACCATAATTTCCAGCTAAAGTTGACCGCAAAACCACAGACAACGCCTAAGGTCGGAATCATCTATTTATTAAGTCCTTTGTGGCGACGCTTATTAGCAACCTGTGCTAAGTGCAGAGTCCAGGATAGTGCAGGGTGCAGGGCAACAAAGCCACAAAAATTAACGTGCACCCTTCTCATCCTCAATCAAACAGTCTTCATAGGATGCGACCCAAGCACCGGTACTGGTAGTAAGCTCCCTGTAGTTGGGAGTCTAACCCCTACTGCTGGACCAAGAGGCCACGCCCAAAAAGCCGCCTGGCTGTGGCCAAACACACAGCCAACCAGAGTCCTTCTCAGGAAACAGCATCTCGGCTAGGCCAATCTTTGGAGAGCAAGCTCTCCGACTACTACTGCTTGGAACTCGAAGCAGGTTTTTCATCAGATGGAATTGGAGTTCCAGCACGTTCAACCTCAAGGGTGCAGGCAGATGAGGTGGAGATGAGCTAGATGGACATCTCCAGAAATGTCGACGAGCCTGTATTCAGAGAAGTGACTAACCGTCGAAAGAGAAGATTGAACTTCGGGTCTTGCGCGGTGACCAGGAGGAAAAGCCTATCCATCTTCTAGGCCAAGTATCTGGAGGACTACTTGCTCCTGCTCAGGGCACTGCATATGAGGCAAATCCCTTATTTACCTTCGACATGTATAAGGCCCGAACCATACGGAAACTGCCAGTGAACACACTGGTGGATGCAACCGCTGATGATATTGGCCGCTAGGGCATAAATCACCGTCTGGTAAGGCAACTGACCAAGCACGCTCGACAGAGCCAAACTGACTCTATCCCCATCTCCCTTTATCTGGTTATTTTGGAGCAGGCCAGGGGCTTGAAGACAAAGAAACATGGCGTCACAACCATCTGGCCCGCCTCGGTAACGTAGTTGGAAGTGTTTCTGCCTCATGTTCAAGAGGTCCCAAGTTCGAATCTCGGTTTGGGTGACTTACCTGGATAAGGATTTTTCCGGGGTTTTCCCTTATCCTAAAAGATGCATGTCAAGAATCTCTAAGCTCCATGCACCCCGGACGAATTTGAGCATCATTTCATTAATTTCATTCATCGTCTGATATGACTTAACGTTAGAGTACGTAAATCACGAAAATAAGTAACCATGTTGGAGGCTGATGACACCGATGGTCCGTTCCCGAACGTGATGGTGACAGCAAGAGCGGATACTCTGCTAGGATCTATCGCCCTCTGGCATTGCTATGTACCGGGTCACAACAAGAGACAACGCCTGCAGGCTGTTCGGCGGTGGATCCGAGAGGGTGGATGGGATGCGGCAACGACTGTGGGTGTTCACCTGTCCGAGCTCCCCGCTTGGCACGACCAGTGTAAGAGGTTTAACATTAGGTTATTTAACAAACGAGGTAATGTAGTGTACCAACGCGCCTTTGATACCGCAAAGGAATACATTCCCTTGTACTACACCGACGACCGTAGGTATAAGTTGATAATTAAACTGGATGCATTTTTAAATGACAGGTCGAGGACAATTAGAAAGTTTTGCGATTCATGCCTAAAATATCATACACCAGACGTATGCAGTACCCGCGTTGAAACGGTGGGAACAAATGATCTGGTAAGAATTACAGATAAACCGAACTGGTTCCATAATTTGGTATGTTACGCTGATTTTGAGGCCTACATTGATCAGGAGGGTAGGCACAAGCCTTCGGGGTATGGTTGGTGTGCAATATCGAACCATGCAGTAATACATGAAACTCTTAAAACGGTTTTAGACTGTGACGATGTAGCGGTGGACTTTGTTGATGGTATCTGTACCTATATTCGCGAATGGTCGGTTGCGCACGATGTTCGCACCGTAGATTGTTGTATTTGTGGCAATAAAATTGAAGGGGCGGACACTCATATATCCGGTAGGCGAAATTACATCGATGGTAGCTGTGGTTCCTATCACACCAGGTGTTGGATGGTACCTGAAAATTCCTGCCAGGTATACTTTCACAACTTTAAAGGCTACGACTGTCACCTGATCGTTCGTGCATTAATTGCAAAATTCGGCACGAACGTGAAGGTGTCCGCCAAAACATTCGAAAAGTTGGATGTAATATCAGTGCTCACGGAAAATCATAGAATTCGCTTTATGGACACCTTCAATTACCTTGCCGCTCCACTTGCAAAACTAACGGATACTGTCACTCATTTCCGGTACGCCTCCCTGGACGCGACAGAAAAGGCTCCGTTCCCTTACGATTGGTTCGATTGTAAGGAAAAACTAGGATTTTCGCTGCCAACACAAGATAGTGCATGGTACTCCAAACTGAAGGGTGTGCAGCAGGATAAGGGGAAGGCTTTTAGAATCTGGTATGCGAAGGGTTTTAGTAGATTCGTGGATTATCACAATTACTATTTGCGTCTAGACGTGATGTTGCTTGCGGATGTGTATGAAACGGTTCGTAGCAATGCTTTTACCGCCAATGGTATAGATCCAGTTTACTTTCAGGGATTGCCTTCCTATACATGGTATTGTGCAGTAAAGCATAACCCCAATAGGATCCGAATAGTTAATAACAAAGACCTGTACACATTGATTCAAAAACAGATACGTGGTGGGATATCGCAATGTGGCTTGCGGCACGCACATGTTAAAAATGCTGATGAGTACATACTGTTTCTCGATATCAATTCACTTTATAGCAAGGTCATGACTTATAATCTGCCGACCAAGCTCCAGACGAGCGTGCCAGATTTGCCGCTTGACTGGTTGACCTGGGACCCCGCAGGCGATAAGTGTTTCATAGCCTTGGTAGACATTACCTATCCCACTAGCTTACACGATATGCACTGTGACTTTCCTCTCGCACCTGAGCATTACAGCGACAGGCTGTGCACCACTTTACGAGATAAGAAGGAATACCTGGTTCATTCGTCCATATTGCAGTTCTATGTACAGCATGGACTTATCATTTCGAAGGTACATTCTGTTTGGATTTTTAACCAGGAAGCAGTATTCAAATCATATGTCGAGACGAATGTTGCCAAACGACGGGAACACAGCACTAACAAAGCTCTCTCGGACATGTACAAACTGCTTAATAATAGCCTCTACGGGAAAACGCTAGAAAATACTTTCCGATACCGACGTTTCGCAGTACGAACGGCGTCCACTGACGGTCCGTACGGTAGGCGAAATTCCTTCCTGTCTAAGGTGAGGAATTTTATTCAGGTTGGTAATTATTTCCTATGCGAAACAGAAAACAACGTAATTCCTTTAAACAAACCTGTGCAATTGGGGTTTGCAATACTCGAATTAGCGAAATTGGAGGTGTACCGGTTCTTTTATGAACTTAAGTGGAAGTTTAGCGATCGCGTGAGTTTACTTTACCACGATACGGACAGTCTAATATTGTATTTCAAAAACTGTCACGAGCATCCGTTGGTGACTATGCAGAACGACCAGAAGTTGGGCAAATGCCTGGATTTTGAAAGTGCACCAGTTGACTATGCAATTCATACTACGTGTACGCACAAGGTACCGGGATTGTGGTCTGATCAGGTAGGTTTTAAGAAAATAGTGGAATTTGTTGGTTTGCGGGCTAAGACGTATGCGGTGAGGTTCGAGGACGGTGATTCTCTTTCCAAGAATAAAGGAATTACCGATTGCGCTACAGTGTCCGGCTCTAGCACCAGAATTAGCTTTGAGCATTATAAGAAATGTTTGTTTGAAAACAAACACATTTTGGTCGACCAGTATTTGATCAGGTCACAATCCCACACCTTATACAGCATCTTTCAGAAAAAACTTGCATTAATATCTGAGGATAGGAAGCGTGTGGTACTGAAGGATAGGGTTCACACCTTACCTCACGGATATAAAGGTATCAAGTACGTGAACAATATGTGAAACATTATTATTTTATTGTAAACTTTGTTTCTATACAATAAATACAATGATTATGTAAGAAATGGAAGTGTTGTTTGTCCAATATAACTCTGTACACCTGACCTCAATGAACCTCTGGCCCTTAAGTGAGTCATATCCAATGGAGCCATGGCTGAAATCTCCTCATCCCTAAATATGAAGGAAACCTGAAATGATTGCTCCAGCATACACGAAGCACGCTGCTTCATCAGGGTGCCATTACTCTTGTGTATTGGCACCATGGTAAAAAAGTGATGTTGCAGCGGTTTGTATTGTGCATGGAGCCACTGATCTCCCAATGCAGCCGTACTTCTATGCATTTTCGGGTTAAAGGTACTTGGCCAAGGTGTAAAACCCACCTTCCACAGTGTCTTCTGTGTTTTCTGCTCGGTACCTTTAACCGAGAAGTAAGAAAATATACTAGGAGTAGTAGTATTTATTTCATCGGGGTATAAGACCTCGCCGTCTAAGTTTGTTTCTATATCAAATTCGATGGTATCGGATGCACCCACTATCTCAATTTTATCTAGATTTCTGCATTTGGATATGGCTCGCTTATCTAGGGACCAGCTACTAGTTGCATCATTCTGATTACCCTTCTCGTCCACTACACCATAAGCACATGTTAATCGTTCCCATGCCCGATCCTCATCGGATGAGGCAGCAGTTAACAATTCATATTTTTGTGATTCCAAGTCATTTAACACGTAACCCTGATACATCTTATTTCTGTTCATTAAATTACCGTGAATGTTGTGATCTATCCCCATAATGTTGACTGTTTCGAAATCATCGGTATTTGGCAATTTTAGCATCTGATTCTTTCTGTTCATTCCCACCAGCTCTGAATATTTTATAGCTGTAGGCGAATCTTTATTAGACAAAGTGTATCCAGTTGTAACAAAGTACTTAGGCATATAGTGTATTATTTTACTCTGCTGCACGAAAGAAGACATCTCCGTAGGTGTGTTACCTTTCACTTGCAATTCATCCGTTAACACTATAAAGTTTGACATCCTCACGTGAGGAGTGTGTATGCGAAACCCTAGGCAACAAGGTAGCACACTAGATATCACTTTAATCATCTCATCGTCCAACACCGGCAGGAGTGCTATGCTAATTGGCAACGTGCTGAGACCTGTATCTATCTCTTCCCATGACCTTTGGACGAACGAGAATGTCACATGTTTATAGGGAAGTGGTCGAGGAATCGGCGAAACACTTTCTCCAGGATTGATGCCATGTTGTCCAGAATTCCCAGTTCCGCCACTGCTGTCTGGAACCGAACGTGCCACACGTACACCTGCTTCCTCCGATGCGTCGACTTCGTCGTCATCGTGCCTTGGACGGCTCGGAGGAGGTGTCTCAAAAACTGATGGATTACTGAGGGTGCGTTTGCGAGAAAAGGTTCCTCCTGAGCGCAGCATTCTTAATTCCTGTCACACATAAATAGGACCCAATCAGCAACCTGTTCAGGCGTAATGTAATTCTCACAATAAAAGGGTTCACTAAACTCATAAGTAACCATCCTTGTTTGAAATGCCTCTTCATCCTTTGGATTTAAAAAACCTTTGCCGAGCTTTAAATGATTTCCCGTCATAATCACAGGTGTACGTATTAAATCCTGTTTAGGCATATACTTCTTACCCACCTGCAAATTGGCACCACCCAATATATTTTTCATATCATCACACGTACCATCGGTAATAAAAGGTTCCTCGAGAAGTATCAGAGACTTGTTTAGAAAGTTTTCGTACGAAAACTCGGACATGGAATTGGCACAGCTAGCGTAACCGGTTATGAAATGTGACGCTATACCCTGTGCTATAAAACTCTTTCCAGAGTTGGAGGGTCCAACGAGGAAGAGGCAGTTGGTCTTTGGCGTCTCAGTATTAAGTACTTTTTTAAGGTTTCTAATAAAATCACCAGGAATAATATTATTTCGAGCAAAAAGCCCGCTAATTGTATCTCTGCTGTAGCTAATGCCATTCTCTGCACAACTTAACAAGTGCTTAAATCTATCCTTACGTTCTAAAGCAAGTCTGTTCTTGATATACAATGAAATATTGGAATTTATTTGATTTACCAACAAATGGTGATTACTACATGTGCTCAAGATCATTTGCCATTCTTGAGGTGTACACAAATCGAGCAACGCCGTATATGACGTTGCTCGGTATTTCTTTATTACGTCATACAAATTTTCTAAACCTTTTCGTTGGCGATCCTCCTCGGCCAGCTCGAAGATCTCCGGATCCACCTGCAGTGGGCTCTCGTTCAGGTGACACTGGGTATACTCTCTTCCGGGATATCAGCTCCAAAAATCTGGTCGACTGTTGCTCTGAATGGTGGCTGCTCAAAGGAACCACTCTGATGTCTTCCTTGTAGTCTCCAAATTTGTCCAAAAAGGTTTCCAAGCGTGTAGAATATGGTAGTTTCACCACCACAGAGTCCTGGCCTCGACGTTCGAAAGTTGTGTTTCCGGTTATGAAGATGCCGGTAACAAGAATGAACAGGTCGTCTTGTGATAACACACTAAGCTCGGTGGACTGTACTAGCCACGATGATGGTGTAGTTAAGGCGGACATTGGTAACACAATGAAAATTTACGTGAGTGTCAAACCTTTTATAGTACACAGTGCAAATGCTGGCGGTGCGCCAATGCACTTTCGCGACGCTGCAAAAGTGCAGCCGTTTTCGCGATAGCCTACAGTTACCGGCCCGTTTCGCGACAAACTGTGTCGCCAACGCGGCCGAACACCAATATATATCAGTTTCTTCTGGGTTAAAATAAAACTAGTTAGGAGCTCTGATGATCTCCCCAATGCCATCGATATCTCTGCAGCTTTTGCCGTCGCAACCTCAGACGCTTGTGGTGTGGAAGATCCCATTACAGAGGTTTGTCAGCGGTCGCCTTGATGTGACACTTGTACCAATTACAGGGTTTAACACGTGGCCAGCTACGGCCTTTCCAGGAAGGCAGTCATAGCTACCAGAAGGTCAAACCAACATTTGAGGCAACAACTGCCCTACACCAGCCAGAGCGGAGTTAAAACCGCTTCCACCACCAGCACCAGAAATTAGTCTAAGCTTTGGCAGACGGCCGATTAGGGACAGCATGACCTCACCCAAATGGTGCAACGGTCCCCGAATAGCCTAAGGATATCTCGTGGACAAAACAGCGTCATAGAATACCAACACAAACAAAGATGGGCCTCATTTCGTTAAAATCCCAAACCAAATAACCGCTGGAACAATGGGGAAAGACTCAGCAAAATGCGCCCCCAAAACCGGATGCAGATGAGGTATGATACTCCCATGCCTCCTCGACAGCAGAGGGAGGGTGTAATACCCACACCCATTTGATCATCCTCACCATCCCACACAAAAAAATCACATACCCTAACCCAGATCTCACGGAGGTACTGCTGCAGATCCCCGGGCAGCGAATCTGTTAGCTCGCTCGGAAGCTTTTCTGCACCCTACATCCGGCGACAAGATGCTAGTTTATATGGAGGGACTTGTCCTATCGACAGTAGGTGTCCAGCTATTCCGAAATGACGAATCCAAATAGATTTCGCACCTCTTCATTTTGCGTG
Source organism: Mantis religiosa (assembly GCA_030765055.1). Classification (NCBI taxonomy): domain Eukaryota; kingdom Metazoa; phylum Arthropoda; class Insecta; order Mantodea; family Mantidae; genus Mantis; species Mantis religiosa. Next base: position 145,468,370 of record CM060957.1, on the reverse strand, counting down.
CGCCCTATCTTGTTGGGTGTGAACTGCCACATTTTGTTCGAATCTAGCCATGGACGTTATCCCAGTTAGCGAAACACATCTCCGTCCAGACACTCGCATCCGAATTCTGGGCTACACCTGTCATTGTACCGCTAAGGGCATCCTGTGCGCGGAATGGCGGTGTTCATTAGGCAGAATGTAGTCCATCGTCCAATCTAGCTCCCACGGCAATTTTTCTGGACCTTGGCGGAACGGAGATTTTGGTAGTGTCCGTGTACCTCCCACATAGAGGGCAAATTGTACTCAACGATATATCCCAGCGTTATATCCTGGTGCTATTATGGCTGCCGACTTCTATGCCAAACACCAGAGCCGGCATTGCGACCTTCGGGTAGAGGTAAGAGGCAATGCAATTATTCGCCTTATAGATGCAGACCATAAGCTTCAAGTACAGGATCCCTGGCAAACAACACACAATCCGCGAGTTGGAAGACTGGCATGAATCATCGATTCTCCGATCAACAAACACTTCTCCTTTCATTTCACCCTCGCATCACTAAACGCACTCACTCAGACAATAATAGAATGTTAACCGAAATCAACACAAGGATTGCCAGTCATGATAATTCGTTTCAAGCCGAGAAGGTGACTGGGAAGCCCAAAGGAATTGCCTCCACACGTCCACCGTGTCAAATCTCAGATAAAACAATGTACTAACCCTAGAGAATGCGATGTCCTCCTTAACCACCATCGTGACGAGAACTGCTTAAAGACCAACAGTCCACGCCCATGCTACCCTTCACCCAGTAGTATGTCTATTAGATATTACCCTCCTGATACGCCGCTTCTTGAAGGCAGGGAGACTCCACTAGCGGCACCGTACGTCGCACAAACGACCGATTCCACGAGTTTATGTCGGCAGGTCACTCTTCACCTGCGTGAACACAAGGTGCATGCGTGGGAGGACAAAATGCGTAGCTTGCTCTTTGAGGAGGACGACATATGGAGGATCGCTCTCATAAACCGTAAAGGACAATATATCTATGAAACTCATGGCACTCAAGGCCAGGCTTATGATCTCCAAGCGAAAGCCAGCGTATTTACTGACAACCTTAAACGTACCTTGTGATCAAGAGAAAACCTAAAACACGACAGCTTATCAGAAGGTGTACTATCATACGACCTAGTGAACTCCAGGGCATACTTCAGCGTCTACACAACCCCCCACCCCAAAAAAGTGATAGGGCCGGATGAGCTGACGACATTTATGTTACGGCCTCTTATATTCAAAGGCGTAGTCTTCCTACGCGTAGTCTTCAGGATGTTCTCAAATTGGGGTATTTTCCAGGAGAGTGGAGGGAAGCTAGGGTAAAAAGCGTATTGAAGCCTAAAGGAAAATCCAGTAAATCCTTCCAACTACCGATCAATAAGCCTTCTATGTACCCTCTCGAAAGTACTCGAGAGTGGAGGGAACCTCGGGTCAAATGCACAAAGAAGTCTGGGATACCCGCAAAATCCCTGGAGCTACCGATTCATTATCATCCTATGTACCCTCTCGAAAGTACTGGAAGATGGAAGGAAGTTCGGGTAATGTGCATATTGAGGCTTGGGAAGAACGTGGTAAATCCTTCCAGCTACCGATACATAAGTCTCCCATCTACCCCCTCGAAAGTACTGCAACGTGTAGGGAAGCTCAGGTGAAATGCATATTGAAGACTGGGAGGAACCTGGTAAATCCATCCCACCACCAATCCATTATCTTCCTATGTACCTTCTCGAAAGCACTTGACATTGGAGGGAAGCTCGGGTAAAGTACATATTGAGGCTTGGGAAGAACGTGGTAAATCGTTCAAACTACCGATACATAAGTCTCCTATCTACCCCTTCGAAAATACTCCAACGTGTAGGGAAGCTCAGGTGAAAAGCATATTGAAGACTGGGAGGAACCTGGTAAATCCATCCCACCACCAATCCATTATCTTCCTATGTACCTTCTCGAAAGCACTCGACAGTGGAGGGAAGCTCGGGTAAAGTGCATATTGAAGTTTGGGAAGAACGTGGTAAATCCTTCCAACTACCGATACATAAGTCTCCTATCTACTCCCTCGAGAGGTTAATGTTAACCTGCTAATCTCCTTCCCTCAATCGGCATTGAACACATCGGCTAACTATGAATAAAACTTTGTTAATATTGCCAACTATGAATATTAATGAATATTTGATCACAATTTTTTTCAACATAATTATAGCACAAAATAAGCTGCATTGTACACACCTAGCTTTTCAAGGAAGTGACTTAAATCTATGTGAAGTGCCCATATTTTGGAACATTGTAGAATCACATCTTCTAAATGTTTCCTTATTGTTATTTTATCTACTACGCATATGTAGGAAACACCTTTTAGGGGAAATATTGATTAAAATATTATAAATTAACACATTTTAAGATAAACTAAATACGTATCCTAAATTTTCTCGAAATTTTCTCTGAAATCTTGTTAATTCCGGATTACAGTTGCGTAACTAGCAAACTGTAAGCTATAGATAAAGTATTACTATACGTATATGTAGATCTTGTTAAACCACACAGTTTGTGTTACATTTTTCTTTGATAGAATGAAATATTTCGGAAGCATTCCTGGTCGTCTGTTTGAATGTTCCAAAAGCTTTGCTTTTCAGACATGTAAAGTCGTCACTTTTTAAATCTCAAGGCCTTACAAAGGCAGCGAAATTTTAAATGCATGATATACGACTAGATTTAAAAACATTAAAGCAGCTACCAGAAAATTAACAATAAAATAATTTTTGCAAACATTTTTTTAGTTAACATGATATATAGACAGGAATGAGCGTTTGTATGAATAGTGTAGAGAAGGTCATATGAGTGTTGCACATCAGAATGTTAATAATTCTTCGTTAGCCCTCTTGTACCAGTATTCACAACGAAATATGCAAATGTCTAATGGAAGTAAGGTTTTATAAACTATAAGTAACTAGAAAAGCAAATTCTCATAAGTATAATTTGTAGTATATGATTTGTGAATGCCACATATTAGATATTTTTGTTTGGTACTGCTAGACGTAAGCCGTTAAGAGCCCAGCCGTGTAGATCAGAGCGTCTAGAAGTTTCTCGTCACCTTGTTAAGGGCTAATGGTTCTCAAGCAGTTTACGATATTCGCTTCTCTTTGTTGCGAAAGCTGATACCTTGTTACAGCAGATCTTTGGTGAAGAGGCGAAACTAAAATATTTTCTGTGGTTACTATCTGAACAAACTTCCGCTTCTCAAGAGGTTTTATGATAGTATCTGCTAATGGACGTTCTAGTAGCTACAGGAATTGTTGTAATCCACCCAAAGGCTTGATAATAAGATTTCCTCAGAAATACACGTTTGGAGGAGCTCCTAACATAAAAGGATAAGTGA